>JBAGKK010062655.1:0-27766 GCA_037177015.1 Euceroptres primus
TTATATATATAATACAATATACAAATAGTTATATTAAATGACAAGATTTAAAAATCTTCAATATAAAATTTTATAATTTTTTTTAGGATGTGCTTTATATAATATAATATAACAGATAATTTGAACTCTGCAGTATAACCTTTTGAGTCAGGTCATTACTGAACCTTGATGTAACATTACCTTTTGAGTGACAATTTTCTCACGTGGCTGTTTATTAGATATCTAATTTTATATTAGAACCAGTAAATTAAAATTTACTAAATTTTTTTCTTTCTATATTTTTATCTTTCTATACGGATTCATATTGGTCACGGGAATCCCAAATTTGCAGCCTCTGTCATGAAAAGAATCATGATTCAGGATTCTGATTAAGTTTATAGTCCAGAAGAGAGAAAAATGTTCCAACTTGTTTCTTCATTTCCAATTCTTTTACAAAAAACACATATAATTGTGAAGATATTTTAGTTGGTCTCAGTTGATGACCCAAACCATCATCTAATAATTACAAATTATTTACTTTTAAAAGGAATTACTATTATTTATTTACAAAAGGAATTACAATTGTTTATTTATGAAAAAGGAACTTTTACTAACAGGAAATTTTGCTTTAATTTCAAATGAAATTTGTTAAATTATGAATAAGAATTAGATTGTTAGACAAAGAACGTTACAAAATTATTAAACTATGTAAATTAGAATTCCACTCAGAACACGGCTTTCTCTTCGATGTTTCGAATAAATTAAAAAAATTTTGCGGTTTTAAAATTATGTGTGAGTGGTTTGTATAATTGTAAATGTGAACACAATGAGATAATTTTTCATTTCTCATTAACACCCTGCGAAATAACTAATTACTTTTGACGCAATATCTAACATCTTGGAGAAGTAAATGATATATCGCTCAACTCGGAGATTGCAAACTGACTTGGAAAATTAACTTTTCCTAATAGCTGCATTACAATGAATAGTAAATGCAATCACAATTGTTCCACATTACGACATTTCTATTAATGAAGAATATCTTAAAAATGTATAGTTTTAATCGTAATACAATTTTTACTGTTATAATTAAAGTTAAAATTAAAACTCACTTTTATAATAAAGAAAAGCGTGTAAAAAATATTAACTTATATAAACTATGTTTATATACATATAGGTCAGAATTTATTGAATCAAACACTAATTCCACGTAAGTTTAGATATTTTTTATACTCTTTTTTTAAAAAAAAATCCTTGTTTAAAAAGTATGTCAACAAAAGAGAAAATGCTGAGCAAAAAAGAGTTAAAAATAGAAAAAAATTGAGATTCCTAGATTGAAAAAAACAAGTCGATGCACTATTTCGCGGTTGTAATTGTATTTTTTTTACTTTGAAAATAACAAGGAAATCGTTCTGATTCACGAAAAACGTGCAGAGATTAATGATGATAATGATGACAAGTAAAATTCCCCTCTTGAAAAATTAATATCAATTACATATTATTGTTATTAAAACATTAATATAGATTAATAATGATTAATCTATAATAATAAGCAAATAAATAAAAATTATAATAATCTTCACAATTCATGTTCGCAGGGATACATTTGTTTTTCCACTCATTTGGAATTTTTTTGTTTTGAGATGATTTTTGATATTACAGAATGATACTTGTCATTTTTAAAATTAAAAATGCTTGTATCGCGCGTGCCTTCTACCAATAAATCAAATAAAATTGCCGACAATTTTAATAATAATAGTCATGATTCATTCCGTCCCCAATGATGCTTTTGTTTTTCTAATCATTTGGAAATTCTTCTGATTGGAGATTTTTTATATCATAGACTTGTAAATATTTTGATCTCTCCAATTTAAAAAGCTTGGAGCGCACGTGCTTTAATAAAAAATCGCTTTTTGAAAATTCAGAACAATTTAATATTGATAATATAATCTCACAAATGAAAATAAACTACAATTAATTAGTAAATCAATAATTTTTTAGTACTTTAATTCATATATCTAAATAATACTATTTATTCACTCAAATATTTTATATTTGCAAATATCACTAACATAATTAATTTATTATTATTACTGAAAATTTGAATACCCACTAATTATAACTTTTCAAGGAAAAATTCCTCTTCGTTCAAATTCGTCCTCGTCCTTGTTTTTATCTTCCCAGTTAGAAGAATTAAATTCTATGTACTTTTAAAATCACTTGTTCCAAATATTTCAAGGATAACTTTTTCTGTAACTTCATAGCTTTCTAGAACGTGTTATGAAAAATATTATGAAGCATAATTAAATTTCCATAAAATATTGGGAGATCATAATTTCTAAATTTGAAGATTAATTTTAATCTTAATTAACGTTGACAATAAACTTTCAATAAATCATATCTATTATTTACGTAAGGTATCATAATTTTTTTGTATGGCATTTTTGATCTTCATCGCAGTTCTGATAATAAAAAAGACATTAAAACAGTATTAATGTCTTGTTTATCTATAGATAACTTCACTGTAAATTCGATCATAATATTTTCAACATTGTATTTCAGTTTCAATTCACGTCAGAATTTTTTATATTCATCAATGACAATCGTTATTCTGAGTCAAAAGAGCAGAACGGAAAAATCAATTGGAAAAACACCTAAACGTCACTAACAGTAAACTAACGTCACTATTGACATAATATTCTTGGTAATTTTGTTCAGCATGTTATTCACGATGGACATCTTGTTACTTACACGTATAAATAATTAAATATAACTAACTCCTACTCATAACATCATATTCACTATAATTATATTGATGTACCAAAGTTTCCATCTTAAAAAAGTAAAAAAAGTAAAGAACCTTAAAAATTGACATAAGAAATTCTTACCTTTATTTTTTCATACACTTTTCATTCAATTTTTCGTTGTTGGTTTCATTTAGGAAGGACACAGTCTTTCATTTTTTTAGTGAATGGATTTTGCTTACATAACATATTAGGAGCAATTAAATTTAAAAGGAGAAATATTCATGTTTGTATATTTGCATCACTGAAGTACTGAATAATATGTTGAAAATAAAAAACGAAAGTGTTAATTGATTTTACTTAAATGCTATCGAATCGAGTGCTTGATAATTTTTTTATTTGTGAAATTTATTTTGTACTTGTATGAATATTTTTAATTTTTTAATATTATATCATTATGCGTTGATTAAATAACTTATATTTAAATACTCTTTTTATATTAACGTTCAGGTAATAAAGTTAAAGTAGAAGAAGTCAAAATGCAAATTTCTAATGTATTTTCAGATATAAAAGTGTTCGGAAATTTACAATATTACTCAATCTTGAATGAATTCCTATTTGTCTAATTTATTTTGATATAGAACCTTGCGCATAGAAAAAAAGGCGTTTTGATGACTTTTTGAAGAGAAATCGCCGGAAATACTGTCACTGTTCGTCGCACCGTTGCGAAAACAATGGATGTATAAGTGACACTCAATTTTCCACTGATGGATATCGAGAGACATTTTTTTCAATAATATCTGCAATTAATTACAATTTAAAACAAAGAGACCAAATACTGGGAGATCTAAATACTTACTTACTTGCCAATACTTTTACTTGATTTAACAAATTCTTTTAAAGAAATTTAAGCAAATGTATTAAACAAATTTTGTTGCAATCAAAGAACAAATGTTTAAATCAAATAAATCTTTATTCTATTTTCCATTCATTATTATAAACATCTAATTATTGTATAATGTATATACATTATTTTGACATGAATATGCAATTGTATAAAAATGTAGCAATTTCCCAAAAGACATTTTCACTTGTAAAAAGTATGTCTTTAATATTTTTCTCGAAATTTTTGTTAGGTTTTGTTGGTCATTCATCTGCATAATAGACAATGAAACAATTAATCAACTTACTTGACGTTGATTTATAATTAAATTATAAATTTATGGCATGTTTGATTCATAAAAAAGGAAAGAATAAAAGATAACCGTTCAAAATGTGACGTTTGTTACAGTGTTGAATTTAAATATCTAACATTATGTTAATAGTAATCTTATCGATCTTACCATGAAATCATACGTTGAGAATTGCAAATTAGTGTATTCTGGAGATTATTGGAAATTATATAAATCATCTTCTATCTAATTCTAATTTTAATTCAAATATATATTTTTTACATAATATTTGCATAAGAATGTTCAGATAAAAGTAAATCAAAAATTGATGTTGGAAATGTTGTCAGAGGAAGAGAAAAACACGTTTGTCCTGAATTTCATTAAAGTCATGGGAAAAAAAAGTTGTCACCAGGAATATCAGTAAATGTTTGAAGAAGTGAGCCTTAGAAATATTTGCTGCCAAGATAGCTAATAATGGTTCGACCTCCTTAACAATTTTTTTTCCATTTCAATGTTAATATTGCGAATGAAAATCTGCTCTATAGAAAAAAATATATCGAGGATCTAAAAAATGATGAAATATTAAAATATTAAAAATGTTGTTAAGGGTGCTAATTATATTTCATGAACATTGAATTCTTAATTCATTTTAATTCATCACCAACAATATCAAAGAAAATACTAAATTGCTGGTAATTTTTTTGAGGAGTAACTTTTAATTTTGTAAAAAATACGTATTATCTTTGTAAAACAAACGAAAATTAGCTTTAAATTTAAATTAACTTTAATTAGCTTTAAATTTAAATGAACTTTAATTAACTTTAATTAGCTTTAAATTAACTTAAATTAGCTTTAAATTAACTTAAATTAGCTTTAAATTAACTTTATCCTTAGTTTTATCTGTGACTGAAAACTGGACCAATTGTAAATTCGTAAATTGCAAATAAATCAACTGTAAATTGAAATGTTATCCACTATTTCAGAGGATGTAAAATACCAACTTCTCATAGAAAAAAAATTAATCAACAGAGTCATAAATTAATTATCGAATTAAAGTTGTTATTGGATTTGCATAAATTTAATAAAATTGACTACCTCTTTTTATGCTTTCTTCGATTCTTCCTGAAGATTTCCGGCAAAATCGGCAGTGTCAAATTCCTCAATTACACCTAACGGAGAAAACAGTATTTCGAAAAAAGTAGCACTCTCGACAAAAAAAAAACTATTCTCTCATCAATGAATAAATTTTCTTTAAAAATATCATTTGATATGATAAAAAAAAATTAAAAATTAAATAGTAACTGAAACCGGTGATTGATTCGCATGTGAGTCCGGTTTATTATTTGCACTTGGTTCTGACCGCCTACCTACGACAAGAACGATAGCAAGACTACATGTCGGCAACCACTGCTCTTGCTCTCCACCTGACAGAAAACGAAAAGATAGGATTAGACTGCTTGAACTTGACTGGATAGCGAATGCAGCATCACTGGTAAACTCTTGGCTAAAATAAATCATGAAAGCATCCCGCAACAAGATAATTTCCTATTAAAATAATTCCAAATGATCCAATTTTTACGTCTCATTCTGAAATTTTTATTGGTATTTCATATAAGTATTGATGTTTTCTTTTTTCGAAAGTCCTTTTATTTTAATTTCAAGTTTTTGTTTCAAATTTGAAAATGCCTCCTTTTTTTTGAAAGTCCTTAAGACTTTCGAAAACAATAAGAAATTTCAAACATTATTTGCTCTATTATTAAATTTCAACTTTCAAATTTAGTGGTCTGCGAAACTTCCAAATTTCCTACTCTCAAATTTTGAATTATTGGATCATTCAACTTTGATTGAAAACTGCAGTTTTCAAATTTGTTTCCCTCCGAAATTCGGAAGCCTTTGCAATTTTCTCTCAATTAAATGTCAAATTTGATTTACTCTATTATTAAATTTCTAGTATCAAATTTTGTTTCTTGCAAAACTTAAAAATTTTCTAATTAGAAACATTGAAATTTTAATATTTTTCGAACTCCAGTTTTTTCAAACTTTGAATCATATAAAGTCCTTTTAATTTAAAGTTTTAATTTAAAATTTTAAATTGCCTCCTTTTCTTTGAATGAGAAATTTCAAAAATTATTTGCTTTATTATTAAATTTCAACTTTCAAATTTAGTGGTCTGCGAAACTTTCAAATTTTCTTCTCTCAAATTTGGAATTATTGGATCTTTCAAATTTGATTGAAAACTGCAGTTTTCAAATTTGTTTCCTTCCTGAAAGCCTTCAAATTTAGTTTCTTGCAAAACTTGAAAATTTTCTAATAAATAGAAACGTTGAAGTTTAAATCTTTTTCAAATTCTAGTTTTTTAAAATTTTGAATCACATAAAGTTCTTTTAATTTAAAGTTTTAATTTCAAATATGAAATTACCTCTTTTTCTTTGAAAGTTCTTAAGACTTTCAAAAACAATAAGAAATTCAAAAAAATTTGCTCCTTTATTAAATTTCAACTTACAAATTTAATGACCTGCGAAGTTTCAAAATTTTCTACTTTCAAATTTTGAATCATTGGATCTTTCAAATTTGATTGAAAACTGAGGTTTTAAAATTTGGCTCCTTCCAAAATCCGAAAGCCTTTGAAATTCTTTCTAAATTAAATGTCAAATTTTATTTACTTTATTAAATTTCAATTTTCAAATTTGGTTTCTTGCAAAACTGGAAAATTTTCTAATTAGAAACATTGAAGTATAAATCTTTTTCGAATTCCATTTCTTTCAAATTTTGAATCATGCGGGAGCCTTTCAAATTATATTTCTTCTCAAATTCAAGTTCCTTAAGGTGAAAAGCTTTTTACCTTTGTTTCCTTTTGAATTTTGAAAAAAATTTAATTGCAGGAGCTTTCAATATTATCTTCTTTTTGAAATATTTAAAATTTGTGGCATGTTTTACATTAGGACACTCTTAGTTTTGAACACTAATTAGTATTCAGGCGTGTGCATAATTTTCAAAGCGCTTTAATCTTTTCTAACATTTTATGACTTTTTTTCAAACCGCGCATATTATTTTTAATGAAATGTTACGTGCACAGAGGTAATTTCAACAATTTTGCCGTAAATAATTACCCAAGATAAAAAAATTGTTCCACCACGCATATCACACTTTTATAATACACATTCGTCAAAATGATACTTTTATTCCGGAAATAAAAAGAACCTCTTTTTGCAATTCAAATTCCATTAAAATTTCTACTGAAAATATTGTTTTTTCTAAAGAGTAATGAAATGATATTTTACGAACATGAAAGTTAGACAAAATAATAGAAAATAGGCTTAAAAATAATTATAAAAGCCAGGTTGAGTTTGAAATATCAAAAGTTAAGTGCACCAATTTATTATGATCCAGTTCACTTGCACTTGTTTTGTGCCATTTATGTTTTTAAGACATAATGATTTAAAGGCTACTATGCAACACCGTCAGTATTCTCGTTTACTTTCTTCAAAAAACCAATTTTCTTATGATTTTTTAAGTACTAAGTCAGACATTCGATTTTATATTTAGAACGTAAAAAGGATCTAAATCTAAAAGCAATTTCTGCATAGATGTATATTTCATAGTTAAAGTCAGGAAACCGTCAGGAAAACATACAACTTGAAAAACTCATCGAATTCTCTCTGAAGAAAAAAATTCATTCGCTTAAATGTCGATTTACGAATGAATTAAAAAAAGCATATTTCATTGAAAGATAATTTGGTATTCACTCAACAATTTTCCTTCTTTACCAAAGAACAATTTTATCAATTTTTCCCAGCATGCAAAAACTCCACTTTCAATTTGTTCTCTACTTTTTTCAATAATTTAAAACAATAGGTGTAATAAATATAACAAATTGAAAAATTATCTGTTGACCTAGTAAATTACCTCTTTCCTAACTTTTTGTTCCGCTCATTTATTTTCATATGAACATTCTTCGAGTGGGGAGTGGCTAATGTCTACCTGGCATGATTTGCCTTTTTGCCAATCGATATTTGGTTGTTACACTATCTGTTTTTTATGGAATATAAATTTTTAAAATTATTATTTGTCCGTTTTCTTTTCTGAACAAGAGGAAAAACTGGGCATGCGAAAAGGAAACTTATAAAAATTGCAGGAGAATTATTATAAGAATTATTATTTAAGAATTAATATATAGATTAGGAAATTGAATTCCATTTCAGAATTTTTAAAAAATTTCATCTAATAGTTGTTAGACAAATTTTATATTCATTGGAAAATTTTATATTAATTATTTATGAGACAATTTGGGCAATTGCGCAATCAGTATTAGTTTTTTTCCGCAAGAGCATGAGAAATTGTGTCTCTAAAAAATTAGACATTTTGCAGTAATTTGCATTTGACGTTTATCACACTTCCAGATATGTTAAATACTTTCGAAAAACCGGTTCTTATATTGTAGAATAAAATTTACAATTAGCTATTTACTAAGATGATAATGCACCCACTACTGGATTTCCGTCAACAAATAACTGACCTTATTTTCTAATAATAAAGTGATTTATTAAGCTTCAGTTAATTTTTCTTTCTCTCTTTCATTCCAACATTAGAATCAGATTTGTGCAGAGAAAAATAAATTATATTTTATAAAAAAGGTTGAAAGCCTTGAGTTTTGAAAGATTGTTGTAATTTGGAAGCTTTACATTTCGAGGGCTTTTAAATTTTTGGAGACTACAAATTTTGAAGGCTTTCAAATTTGAATCCTTCAATAATTAAAATTTTTTCAAATTCTTTTCGAATAATAATTTTGAATAATTATTGGAAGAAATTCGAACAATTTGAATAATCCTTAAATTGCTGTTTGCGAAATAAAATCATTAGGCGTGTTCAATCTAAACATGGAAAGTATAAATTTAAATTGATGTAAACAGAAAAATAATAGCATGTCAAGAGACAGTTTTCTGAAAACTAGAATAACTAGTAAAATCAGTCATTTTGAAGTCTGTAATAATCGTACTCAGTTTTCTCTGTTGTTGCTGTGAATGTTAACTCACATGACACCACACATGCTAAGGTCAAGTGAAATTTTTTTTTTGATTAGGGCAATTATGGTTACGTATTTCCTTATGATATAATAAAAATAGCAGGAAACAATTTCTGCAAAACATATTTTAGGTACTTTGAACTTTTCATTACAAAAAATTCTAATACAATAAAGAATTAATTGTCATTGAATTGAGAAACCATATAATTAAGTACATATTATGAAGAAATATAATTAATTGAATTAAATTAAGTTTAATTAAATTATCAATAATTATGTTTTGTTAAAATTGAATTACTCTTGCAATTAAAAAACTTTGATTCGTTTTTCTGGGTAGTTAAAGGTACTGACAATAATAATCTTAGAAAAATAAATAAAATCAGTTTTGAGTTAGAAGACTTTTTGAAATCCAGGAAGTTTTCACTTTGAGACTAATTTACTATAATCGTATCAATTTATATATCCAACTCTCTGTGAAATTTGTAATCCTCATAAATTTTATTATTACACTATTTTTTATTTTATAATATTACTTGTATGTCATTGGTATTATGTATTATTATTAACAATTTTTAGTTTATAATATTAATTCAAACCTATTCACAAAAAATTATTTATAAACAATTTTTTTGTAATGAAATAAAAAACAAACAAATTATAGTTTATAATTTTGCGTTGTCATCGAAAAATCTGTAATCATGATTGAAATAAACTACACATAAGTACGAAAAATAAATCATATAACAATAGCCATATAGAGTAAAATTCCTGACCTTCAATTTTCAAGCATGATCAAAGTGAAATGAAAATAAAATGCTCATTACACACCTGTATCCTTGAATCATCTCAACTTTACGATACGGATATAAAATAATCATTTTTATTTCTAAAGTTTTTCTTTTGCTAATCTGTCTGTTGACATTGAGTCTGGAAAAATAAGAGTCATCTGTGAAGAGAGTTTTCGCTTTTTTCATTCTACTCGCTTATAGAATAAAACTCGTAAAATTAAAAGTAGTCAATAATATATACTTTTTTTAATTATTCCAGGAAGTGATACTAAGAATGTAGTCTATAAAATCTTCGACATAAATCAATTGGTTTTGAATTTAAATTAAAATCATTAGGGGTGAAATATTAAGCGTACTTACAGTTTTATTGTCGTTTAATTATTATTATACATATATTGTATTGTTCCTAATCTTATGATTTTTTTCATCGATTTTTTGCCAAGAAATCCAAAATCAAGGTTTTTACAGAAAGAGGCACGACTCTGAAATATTTTTTCAAATATGAACTAAATAACTTCAGAATATTGAAAAATAGAAAAACATCTTTCATCATTTTAATCATTTTCTATCATAAATTATTTCATTAGCTATTTAAAAATTTGATTCATACCTGTTTATGGTATCTAAAAAAAGAAGAGATCTAGGTATTGAATATTCACTATAATTTCTTCGAATCGCCTTGATTACTTCTTGTGCTGCAAAATTTGGAGAAACAGCTCCAAAAAGATAGGGAAATCTGAATTTAAAAAATTCGTATTAAATTCAAAATAAGCATCTATTTTGATGTCAAATCATAATGTATAAACTAATAATTAAACATTTGTAATTCACTCTTCACCTATATTTAGGGTCCTTAGCAAAGCCAGTGTCCACAAAAAAAGGATAAATTGTAGTAAAATAAATCTGAGGTTTCCTTGGGTCCATTTTTATTTCCTCTTTAAGTCCTTCCATCAAACCTTGTATAGAAAATTGTAATAATGATAAATTGTAATTAATTTACAAAAAATATAATTATGTAAGTGTAGATAAAATAAATTTACCTCTCACTGCAAATTTGGAGGCACAATAAGGAACTTTATTTGTAACACCATAAAGTCCACACATGCTGCAAAGGGAAACAATGTGACCTTTTCTATTTTGCAACATGCTGGGTAGACAAGACTGTACTGTCTGCAAAAAAAGGATATAACAATAAATTATTTAATTAATAAATAATCATATCAAATAGTGAGTAAATTATTAAATTTGAAAATTCATCAGATGTTTATAAAAAGTATACATAGATATTATTAATTTATATTTTATATAAATTAATAAATAAAACACTTACTAGTCTAATTAACAAAAAAGATAAATTCATAATCGAAAATTGAATTAATTAATGACTCACCCAGAAATTGGAAAACACATTAACATTAAAAGTTTTTTCTATATCGTCTGGATAATGTTCGAGGAAAGGACGTTGCAATAAAATTGCTGCATTATTTATTAAAATAGAGACGTCAGGTACTCCAACTTTTCTCATCATTCTCAATGTTTCTCGAACCTCCAATCTTTTCGAAACGTCTACCACAAAACCATAAGCCTGTATAATAATAATTATTATTTAAAAAATTGTATAAAAACTTATATTTACAAAGGGAAAGATCTAGTTACTAAATAACTGTAATAAATTAAAAATATAATTTCATTTATAAAACTAAATAAAATTTAATTTGTCAAGAAAGGATAATAAATTATTTATAAATAATAAATAGTATAATTATAAATTATAAAGAAATGATAATAAATTATTTATAAATAATAAATAGTATAATTATAATTATAAATAGTTTATAATAATTGAAGATAATAAATAATTTATGAATAATCCGAAACCTTGAAATAAAAATAATTAGAGAAATGATATTTAGATTTAATAATAAAATATTAAAATTACTTCGCCTCCTTCACTTAGAATGGTACATAATGTTGATTTATTAGCATCAACATCATTGTCCCAACAAACAACTATACATCCTAAGGCAGCCAATTGAATAGCTAATTCTTTACCAATTCCATGACCAGCTCCAGAAATCTGAAAATTTATTTCACTTCATCTTTAAATAAGAAATTTACATTTAATTAATTATTATTTTAATTTCAAATAAAATAAAATAATAAAAATAAATAAAAAATGAATCACTTATTGAAATCAATAAGTGATTCATTTTTTTGTCTAAATTTATTAATATTAAAAATAAAATATAAAAAATTACCAATACTGTTTCGCCTAGTAAATTTTTCATTGAAGGAGGCACAATGAGTCTGAAAGACGCGGCTAACGTTGAAAATGTAATTTTCATTGATAATAAAAATAAATCGTAAGCCAATCTGGGGAAAACGTATCGCTTCACCTTTTTCCAAAAGCCTACAATCCTGAAAAAAAAACTTCAAATTTAAATTAAAGTTTAACATCATTTTTTTAATTTGATTTAAAATTTAAATTTAAATTTAAAACTAATTTAAAAATCCTCATTTGGTAATTTTTCTAACATGAAAATCAAAAGTGCGAGTTTGAATTTGAAACTGTCTCATAAAGATATGCACATAATAAGGTATTACCTATATTTTGGTTTAGGATTAGATGATTTATCTTCTTTTGGATCTGTAGACATTGTGACGACTTGATTTATATTTTCCTTTTCCCTAAAGAATTATTTTCTTCTACGAAAAATTATTTTCTTTTAATAAACATAACCATTCGGCAAGTCTGAAGATCACTGGGATCAATGTGCACAAACTTATGACAGAATTTAATAATAACAAAAAACATTCGATATTTCTAATTTTTTGAGTCGCTAAATTTGTTTAAATTCATCTTAATTAATAATAACAAATTGTAGATATTTAAACTTTAATCTCATCTATTTTTAAAAATATTTTTCTTTAATCAAATTATTTATTTTTAAAAAAAGTATTCGATTTCTCGTAAAAAAAACTTCAAATTATTAAAAAAATATTTGAAGGTCTGAACTCTGAAGTCAACTTTGAATCAAATGATTTAACAAAAGACAGTTTTTGAGGAGGAAGTCTCAAAAGGGTAAATGACATTGTTTTCGTTTTGAAAATACATTTTATTTCAAGAAAACAAAGAAGGAAAAAAGGTTAAATAAATAATTTATTATAAGTGTGAAGAATATAAAATCTTGAGAAATATAAAGAAAATGTGGTGAAAATTTCAGTGAGTTTTAGTTTTCCTTTTTTTCCCAAAAAATGGATAATGTTCAGTTCTTAACAATTTCATTATAAAATATATCATTTATAATAACTCTACTTCAAATAAAAATACAAATTTACGCTTTAATTTTAGATCCTGTTTTTTTAATGTTGTAAATAAATTGAAAAAAAAATAATGGAGATTCTGGATCCGGAACTGATTCGATTTTTATCTCGATGTCGACTTCTTTTTTGGAAAGCCCTTCTAATGAGAAAAAATACTCTAATCTTCACTTTTCTGGAACTAATTGTTCCCATTTTTATGGCTTTTCAAATTCGATTGATTTTCGATCCCCTAGCACTTGATTTTCAGGTAAGTCAAAAAATAAAAATAAAAACTTCTAGTTTTGAGTAATAAAATAAACTTTTTTAGAATTTGGAGCAATACCCAAGAAAAAACATCTCTAATTTTTTCCCTAAAAACGCTGAATGTTGGTATGCTCCAAAAAACACATTTTCTGATGAATTAATGTCGAAAGCTTCCCAAATATTGAACATTTCAGGTACTAATTATCTAAATGGTAATTTTAAATTTCAGTAAAATCAAGAAATTGGTAAATAAATAAAATAATTTTAATGAATAATAAAATAAATATAAGTAATAAATTTAATGAATCATAAAATAAATATAAATAAATAGGTACTTTAACAATAATTAAATTAAATTAATTAAACAGTTTTAAATTTTATTTTGTCTAAATGTTAGTTTCTTCTGAAGTGGATGAAAAGCAACTCATCAAAAATCATTTTCCCAAAAACGGAACACCGAATGTATTCTGGGTAATTTTTCAAACCAAAGACTCTACAACACCGAAGCATTTAAAATATACGATTCGATCTTCAGAAATTGGAAAAAGTCGGATGATTATCTTGAAAGAAGAAGATCCTATGGACGTAGGTACATAAAAATGAAAAAAAATTTTTGAAGTGTCTTGGAAAACTGAACATTAATTTTTTTAAAAGATCCTTATCTGCAAAGTGGATTTCTCGCTTTACAATTGGCAATCGAAGATTCTTTCTTTAGAATGTGGAAAAAAACTGAACTCAAAGAAATCGATGTAAGAAAACTCTTTTAATATAAATTTGATTAACTTTTTAATTAATTAAATTAATTTTAATATTGATTAAATTATAACCGCCCAAATTTACTTCAAATTAAACTCATTATTATTAAATATAAGTAATGTAATTTAATTTAAACTATTAGAATAATAAATAAAATATTGCAGATAACGATTGGTCGATTTCCATTTCACAAAATAAATTTTCTAATCATGCCATCAATAAGCAGGCCCAACGTCAGTATAATTTATTACATGTCGATCGTTGCTTTTATACTTCTGCCTTTATCAACTGTAATTAAACTTATTCATGACAAAGAAAGTGGTTTCACGGTAAGCCATAAATCATTAGTTTTAAAAATCTGTTGACATCAAAAAAATTTAGACAAATACTATTTTTATTTTTGGATCTTGAATTAATATTCTCTAGGTCAAAACTACAATAAAATATATTTCATTGCTTTTGACCTTAAGATCTCATATCTAAAACCAGAAAACCCCAAAAAATGTCTCATAAAAATTAATCAGGGCCAATTTTTATATTAAATTTTAAATTTCGTTTTTGGGTGACTACCTAAGTCTTGAAACAATTATATTTATATATAACAATATTTTTATATATAACAATTATATTTATATATAACAATATATTTATATAACAATAAAAATTATATTTTTGAAATTTGAAGTGTTCTCCACTTGAAAAGATCCAAAATGAAGTTTAGTTGTTTGCTTTAAATTTTTGTGAATTTTTATATTTCATAGGACCTTCTGCGAATTTTGGGAATCAGTAATTCGTTCCTTTATTTTGGTTGGCTGATTTATCTCGCCACAACTGCAATACCAGTGACAATAGTTTGTACCAGTATTCTTTATCCAATTTATTCCAATAATAACGATGCACTACAAATAGGAATATTTTTACTTTTTCACATATTAGTAACATCTGCTTTCATGATAGCAATCGGATCTTTTTTCACCAATAGTAAGTATTATACAAAAAATGACTCCAGAAATAACTTAATTGATAAATCATTCATTAATTTCTAAATTAGAGAAATTAATTTCAAAATAAAATCTGATTAGGAAAATATTTTCCAAATCCAAATTCTGAAAAATATGATTAGAAAAATATTTTCCAAATTCAAACTTTGAAAAATTATTGCAGTGTAATATTAGAATTAATATTTAGAGAAAATACTCTAGTTTTATTAGCTGAGGAATGAGAGAAAGTTTGACTAGAAATGAATGTCATCAATATGCATTTGACGTAGAAATTTCAACATTTTAAGGAAACTGATGACTTCCTGTCACATTACAGCAACGAAAGCTGTTCTTACTTGTTTACTCTTCTGGTTATTCATGGCTCGAATAACAATCGAATTGGACCAATTTTTGGCCGATTCGTCATTGGGAATTAAAATATCGTCCCTGGTTTTACCTCATACTGGATTACTTCATGGAATTGCTGCTTTAACTTCAAAAACTGCCATTGGTAAGTTCCACTTAGTTCAATAATTTTTATAACATAATAATTTTTATTAATTCTATTTAGATTTTTTTATTTAGCTATATTGCTTTCACTTAAATGAAATTTTAAAACATTTAAAATATATTTAAATTTAAAAAGTTTTTAAATTAAAAGCACAAAAAATTTTTCAGTTTTAAATATTAATAAACAAAATTTTCTATAACTGATGAAGTAAAAACTATGAATTTTAAACGACCATTCCATTTTCACAGACTAAAAATTAGTTAGCATAAAATTCATATCAAATGAAGGTTTATATGATCATATCTAAAAATCCGGGTTGTACTAAACCTGCTTTTCAAGGACAAATATTTCCATTCAGTTATCAACAGGAAGTAAAATAAAATAAACAAAAAGAACAATAAAAATAAAATAAATAAATAAAAATAAATTACCCCAATTAATAAGACTAATTATTTACAAAAATATTTCGTTTGTAGATTTTCCAACCGATGAAAATTTAAACTCAAAGGCATATAGTATTGATAAAAAGCAAGATTTAAGTGAAGGTTCTAGTCGTCTACAGTACAATGATGAAATATTTTCTGAGAAAAATATGGTCTCGTTAATATTGGTTCTTATGACTTGGTTCTTTCATATAATTTTTTGGCTTGCCATCGCAAACTATTTGGATAATATAATGCCAGGAAAATCTGGTAGCAAAAAATCTTGGTTCTACCCTTGTAAAGTAAGCGAATTGAATCACAATTAGAAAAAATACTAAACAAGATTATCAATTAGCAAAAAAAATTTTTTTTAATTTTATTTACTTTTGAAAAAATTCATTTTTTAGAAGGAAGTACGAAAAATTGAAACTGTAAATGTGACTCATAAAGGAACTACCAACTGGTATGCTGTCGAAACTGTCCCTCCTATTTGGAAGGTTCGTACAATAATAAAAAAAAATTAATTAAATTTTTTTTACTTATTTTAATTATTTTAATTTTTTTATTATTAGGTTTTTTCTTATTAGAACTTATTTATTAAAATTTGAAAGTATGAATTTGGAAATTTATTCAAGCTACTGTATGAAAAAACATTTCCTTTTTAAGTATAGCCTGCAATTAGAGTGAGAAATATTACCAAAAAATTTGGTTCGATTGGAACTCGAATCACAGCAGTGGATAATATGACAATCGATTTTTATAGAAGAGAATTTAATGTGATTTTAGGTCACAATGGTGCTGGAAAAAGTACCCTATTGAAGCTCTTAGTTGGTACATTATTAATTTACTTCAAATTTAAATTTTTGCAATTTTATCAAAATTTAATTTAAAATATTATTTTATTATTAAAAAATAAAATAGGAATATATAAACCGACTCATGGCCATGTTTATATCGAAGAGGAAGATCCTAAAATCAAGAGACTTTATAGTCAGATCGGTTTTTGTGCCCAAGAAAATATTTTTGTCGATTATTTAACCGTTTTGCAACACCTCTACTTGCTAGGAATGGTACGTTTTTAATTTTTAAAAATTTATGTATTTTTCTTTATTTACGAATTTATTTTATTTTATTCTTTTAATTAAATTTTTATGTATCACAGGTCAAAGGATTGTCTTATGAAAAATCTTTAAAAGAATCTCTTAGACTTTTGAAGCAACTCGATTTGCAGCAAGAGCAAAATTCCAAATTAAAAGGCCTGAATTTTGGAGTTCAAAGACGAGTCTGCATTGCAATGGCTTTGATTGGTGATGTGAAGGTGAAAAATTTAATTATTAAATTTAATTAGTCAAACAAAATAAATATTAATAAAAATATTACTAAAAAAATAAAAATAAATATTAAGATTCTAGTTCTGGATGAACCAAATTATGGAATTGATCCTGTATATGGAAAAGGAATTTGGACTTTACTATGGGTTAGTAATAGGGAATTTTTATTTAATTTAAATAATTTAATTGATATCCCCTCAAAAGAAGAAACTTAATGAAAGATTTTAATTGAAGGAACTGAAGCGAAAAATCACAGTAATAATGGCAACGAATTCGATGGAAGCTGCTGATATTGCAGATAGAATAGCAATTTTTGTGAATGGAAAAGTTGAATGTTATGGTTCCAAAAAGTATCTAAATCAACATTTTGGTATATAACTGCACAGTGAAAATAATTATTGAAAGAATTAAAACTGCCATTTAAAAAATTGAAAATAATTTTTTGAAAAATAGAGATTAATTAATATTTTTAAATTAATTATTTTATAGGAATTGGATATATTTTGAGTATGGTTTTTCGGGAAGGATGTGATCTGAATCTTCTTCGAGAGGAAGTTCAAGAATTCTCAGCAGAACCGGTTACACAAAGAGATATTATGGGTAGGGTAGTTAAATATAATGTTCCCAGAAGATCTCAAGTCACGAAGTTACTTGAGTACCTAGAGTTTCACAGAGAAAGATTAAACATTACTTCAGTTTCCATCAATGCAACTAGCATCGAAGGACAATTTTTAAAGTAACATCTTTCAGTTATCAATTTACTTATTTCCAAAAGTCAATTTTTAAGTTTTAATTCAATCTTTTAATTTTTGTGGAATATAGAATGGAAAAATAAAATAATAAAAAATAAAATTTTACCTTAAATCTTAGAATAGGATTAGCTAGTCAGTTCCGGGAACGAAAAGCTTTTTTTATTGGCACTGACTATGAACTTATAGTCCAGAGAAGAAGACGAGATTTAATAAACTCTGGTATGCGAAGAAACTATAAATTAAAATTTTTTCTAGAAATTATTTCTTCAAATATTGAAATTTATAAGATTTTATTACAGGTGAATCTTGGGAAAGACTCACAGGACAAAAACTTATACAACATCAAATTGTTGCCATGTTATATAAAAAACTGTTACACATTGCCTGGACCTGGAAATTTTACCTGCTTTGTGTAAAATTTAAATTAATTATTTCATTTGAATTATTGATTTATGAAATCTTGAATTTTACATGAAGTTTTGATTTATGAAGTCTTAAATTTTATTTGAAATCTTGATTTATGAATTTGAATTTATCAGCCGTAATGTTTTTCAGATCATTTTCACAGTGATAACAATTGGAATCACAATGACTATATCAAGTTTGGGAAAGACTGAATTTTTCCACACTGCGTGAGTTCTGCCAAAACTTAAATTTAGTAATTTTCTAATATTTTAATTTTAAATACCTGTTAGTTTAAAAATTTAGAGTATCTAATTCTCTGGACACTTTTAATTTGACGATTAAATTAATTAAATTGAGATATTAATTTTCAAGGGAAGTTTACATGAACGTTTCGAAATACACAAAATCGAATTCCTTCTTACTTTTTTATGGTGAAAAAGGCGAAACAGCCACAAAATTTCTTACCTCCATGATAAACACTGGCCAGTCTTATAACAAAGGAAAAAATTATCACATTTCAAGGAACATCTCAGCCACTGAGATAATGATCAATCCAAAATTGCACTCCATCGAGGTACACTCTGCTAAAACAGAGTTTGAATATAATTAGTAATGATCAATTTTATAATAATAATAAATTTTATTCAGGTCGATGAAACTTGAATTCAAACTTTAAGCTAATAAAATGTATTTATTTAAATTCAGACATTTATTCAATGTATTTCTGTCAAGTAATTCAATCGAGAACTATTTGTACTTTTTATTAAATATAATAAATTCCTACATTTTATCAAAATATAAAAAAATGTTATCAAATAAATAATAAATGACAGTTTAGAGATCGCTACTTTATGTCAATCGATATTTTGGAATCTGGAGGCGTAAAAATGATGTATTCTTCTCATGCAGTTCACAGTGGTCCTATTGCTTTAAATCTTTTGTATAATTCTCTGTTACGAGAACATAATTTTGATGATTGTAAAATAACTCTGAACAGTCGTCCATTAGTCAACCCAACACAAGTAATTGATCATATAATTTTCTTTAACTATAGTTTAGTTTCTAACTTAATTTTCAACTTCATATTTATTAAAATTGATTGTTTAATTAATTTATATAATAAATTATTTAATTAATGAAGCAATAAAAATTTCTCCTGCAATAAAAATAATTACAGTTCCGTGTTTACGTATAATAAATAAATTTCAAAACAAAAGAATTTTAAAAACATATTATTCAGAAAAAATATTGTAATTCTTTTTAGTGGCAACACCGTGTAATTCATCCTCAAGGAGTCAGAAGCTGGGGAAATGCAGCAGTTGTAATAAGCCTTTTATTAATTTTGCCAAGTATTGATTTGGGAATCAGGGAAAAACGTTCGGGCTCAAAACAATTACAGTTAAATACTTCTGGTGTGACTACACTTATTTTTTGGATGCCAAATTATTTTCTGGACCTATTGCTATATTTTTTATCCTTCAGTATTATGGCATTAATCGGTTACATTTCATACCGAGGGGAATTGTTTGATTTCTCAGCTATGGCTTTTTGTAAGGAAATTATAATAATGATACGATCTTCTAATTTAATATTTTAATTTAATACTTTTTAAATTAGCCTTTTAATCTGAAAGCCTACTATTGAGTTTGGTAAATTTAAAATCATTTTGCTTAATAATTTAATAAATTAAAATAATCAGTTGTTATTTTATAATTGAAATATATTATTTTATAATTAAAATATATTATTTGAAATATTATTATAATTGAAATATATTATTTTATAATTGAAATACATTATTTTATAATTGAAATACATTATTTTATAATTGAAATACATTATTTTATAATTGAAATATAGTTATTAGTTGTATATCTAATAAATAGTAACATTACTGTTAAATAAAATAAATTCGATGTTTGAAATTGCAGTTGAGGTAACGCTAATTTTCCTACTTTATGGAGCAGCAGCTTTTCCTCTAAACTACTGTCTTCAACTTTTTCCAATAAAAACAGGAACAATATATTTTATTGTTTTTGTTATTACTGTCTCAGTAGGTATGTATTATAGGACAATAGTAATTATTGCAAATTGTATCAACCTTTCATAACTTATCTTTTTATTTAAAAAATTTGAATTTTACTACTTGTATGTCCTATAAAAAATTTTCTCAAAATTTGTATTTTTCGCAGTGCTTTTAAACAATATTTCGGTTTTGTTTCCAATTATAACACAACATTTGACAAAAATTGAGAAATATATTTTTGAACTGGCTTTGCACGCATTTCCACCTTACGTGTTAGGCTGTGCAATTGGAAATTATATTACTTTATTTCTGTATGATTATCAGTGTAAACAGTACAACACTTGCGATACAGATTTTAAATTCGAAGATCCCTGTTGTCGTGAGTTAAAATATTTATTTGTTTAAATTAAAAGCTATTAGAAAATTTTTTATTTAATAGCTGAGAAATTTCTTTTTCAGAGAACTGTGATGAACCAGACAGTTATTGTTATAAACCATACAAGATTTTGCTATCAAGAAAATCAGGAGATAAATATTATCATTCAGTATTAGAAGATATGGGAGCACTTTTACTTCAGGCGATATTTTTTAATATTCTGCTGCAAATGTTTGAAAAAAAGAATTTTTATAAGTGGTTCCACAAGTTTAAAAAAATATTAAGAATTATTTCAATCGTCAAGAAAAGACAAGTTTCACATATAATTATGGAACTTGTTGAAACAGCAGGAAATAGCATTTTAGAGGAGAAAGAAAAATGTGCAGAATTAATGAAGGGTGATTTAATTTTAATAATGGAATTTAAATTCAACTTATAAATAATTTTAAATTAAAAATAATAAACAAATAATTTAATTTCATTAGAATTTGAAGATACCCGCAATCTCAGACCAGAAGTTTTAATGGTCGTGCAAGATCTAAGAAAAAAATATGGAAAAAAAATGGTGCTTCATGGCCTAGATTTTATTGTAATTCATTTCCTGGATATTAATTTTCGCTTTCCATAAAGTGAAGGAATTTTTAAGATTTAATAAATTTTAGATGAATCGAAAGGAATGTTTTGGTTTACTGGGAATGAATTCCAGTGGAAAATCAACAGTTTTCAAACTACTAACCGGAGAAACCAATCTTACAAAAGGAAAGGCTATAATTCAGAAATATCAACTAGAAAAAAATTCAGATGAAGTATTAAAGTATCCCTCAAATTCTTTGCAACCAAATATCTTGAGAATATGCTAAAGATTTTTTTTCAGTTTCTAGGATTGGTGGGATATTGCCCTCAGTATGGTGGATTAAATAATTACTTCACAGGCAGGCAAAATTTAATATTTTTTGCTATGATTCGTGGAGTGCCATACCAAAATGTCAAACAAGAAGTTAATAAATGGATCGACGTATTTGGTACACTTTATTTGTATTTAATTTAATTTTCATTGATTCTTCTGTTTAAGAAAAATACTTTCGAAATTTGAAGTCTATTCTAAATGAAGCAATAAAATTTTCAGACCTCTTGGATTTTGAAAACACAAAAGTAGATAACAGTACTTGGGGGGTTCAAAGAAAAATCTGCATACTACAAAGTTTGATTGGTGACTTACCCATTTTATATTTGGATGACCCTTCTTCTGGAATAGATCTTTTAGCAAAACACGCCCTTTGCGAAGTTTTAAATCATGTCCGGGAAATGGGAAGATCTTTACTTCTTACCACTCACAGGTATGTACCTGAATAAAAAAAACAATAATTAGAAAAATGAATCAAAGATCAAAGTTTCTATTTTTTTATTTGTTATAAAGAATTATTTGTATTGTAATTTATTTTAAATCTAATAATTACCTGAAAGAAATTATTATTATTATTATTATTATTATTATTATTATTATTACTAATAATAATCTACAAAGGTTCGCAGCATGAAGTTGGTTCGCATTGTTCGCAGCTTTCTGTTCGCAGTATGAAGTTAGTTTGCAGAGATGCTTTTGTTTTTTTATTATTTTATATTTTGAGATTGGTGAATACTCAAATTCTATGCTTACAATTTGACGAAAGTAATTTTTAAATAATATTTAAATACGTTTCATCTGAATTGAAAATTGTATAATGAAGTGTATTAAAAATTCAATATACATACATATACTTATAGTATTTTTTTTGTGTTCACTTAAAATATATTTTAGTATTTTCTTTAACTATCTTTTAACAGCTGCTAATGGAACGTTTCACGCGCCAGCTCGCGTATAAAATTGCTAGTATTAATTAAAATACCTATAGATAGAACCAATTCAAATTTACTCACTTTCATGCCAAAAGAATCCATTTTTTATTCTACTTCTTCTATAAAACCATCTTGTAAAAATAATTTCTCTCTTTTAAATCAGTATCCAAGATGCTGAAGCCTTGTGTTTTCGAGTTGGTATTCTTCTGGACGGAAAATTTGCAGCCATAGGGACTTGCGAGGATCTGAAAAATATGTACGGAAATAATTTTACTTTGAATATAAAATTGAATCCAGAACAGAGACGCAGCTCGATAGACGAAACTGAATTTATCAAAGGAGTTATCATGGAAACTTTCCCTGACATCATCTGCAAGGAGCAAAGCTTTTTGGTTAATCAATTTTGTTTTAAAAAATGTTTTAAAAATTTTTTACCCTCTTGAAAATTGCAGATTTTTTAATAATTATTCTTAAGAGAAGCTTTTCTCTTTTTTTAGGTGAACAATTATTCTAATCAATATATAATTTTTCCAGGGCATGTTGACCTTCGAAATTCCAGGACATTTAGTCTACAGCAACGTTTTTGGTTTGGTCCAAAAATTGATGCAAAAGTATCCCTCTATTCAAGATTTTTCTTTAAACCAACCGACACTTGAGAAAGTATTCTTGGAATTATCTAAACGACCTGAAACACCTTGTAAGGAAAAAGTACCATTTTATCAGCCTTTTTTCGATTGGATAAGAGCAATTTTTGCATATTTGTGTCCACATTGTCTCTTCTTGCATCAAGTTTGTGGCTGTTTATTTCTAGTTTTTCGCTTATGTCGACGAAAATCCTAAGAAATTGTGATTTTAAAAAATAAAAAAATAAGAACTTCTTTGCCTCAAATCTAATTTTTATTAATAGAAATCTCTTGATACAATTTTGAAGCAATATTACTGTAATACCTAATAATATTTCAACTAGTAACAAAACAAAATAAATAATATTTTAAAAATCTACTTTTTCTACAATTTCCTGGTTTTTTTATTTCCTTTTTTGGCCTTCTTCGAACACTTCTTTCTCTTTTTCTTCTCATTTCCAACATGGGCAGCCGTTTCCTTAATCTCTTCTAAATTTTTCAGTAAACTCTGATCCGAATTTTCGACAATTTCCTCAAGTTCAGAATCACTAGAATCACTAATTCTCTGTCGTTTTTCAGGAGACTTGTGAATTGAATTATTTACTTTAATTATTTCGCTGATTTCAGTATCTAATTGAAGATCAGGTTGCTTTCTACCTGGAATCGGTGTACTAATCTTCGAATTTACATCTACAGAAGCTGGTTTTAACAAAGTTGCACTATTCGATGATCCTGTTTTCAGAAAATTCTTTGTCTTCCTGTTCAGAATGAAATTTGATAAATCGAAAGTCTTTTTGATTGATTCTTTCGGAATTCGTGATTTTATCTTTTTCTCCTTTTGTATTTCTGTTTTTTCTGATCCTTGAGGACTTGTTATTGTATCTTTCTTTTTTATATTTGTAATTTTTTTCTCAGGACGACCTCTTCCCTTCGTTTCTTTAATCTCCGGACCTTTACTGGTAATTGCTTCAATATTTTCAGTTTCCTTTTCCTTGTCTTCAATTTTTCGTTTGGGACGACTTTTCTGAGATTTTGGATCAATCTCTGTCTCTTTATTTTTTCCTTGCTCTTCTAATACCTTGGTTTGCGAATTTAAATCCTCGGCTTGCTCAATGTTAGTCTTTTGTGAAAAATCAAGTTTAGTTTGCTTCCCCGATTTCACTGGTTTTTTAGTGACTTTCGATTTTTTATTTACTGGAAATTTCTTTTTTATTGGCTTATTTTTACTGTCTTCTTTTGCACTTTTCTCTTTCTCAATCTTTTCTTCTTCCTCAAACCGAATTTTATGTACTTCTTTGGACCTTTCTCCTTTTTTTGTTCCTCCAACCTTTTCAAGATTTCCCTCAGTCTCTGTTTTTTCATTAATTCCCGATTTTTCGATTTGAAAATGTTTTGTGATTGTCGTTTTCTTCAAATTCGTTCTTTTTCTTAAATTCGGTTTCCCTTTCTTTTCGGCTTTTTCACTTTTCTCTTCTAAACCTGGGTTCGTAACTTCATTCTGAAAATTATTCGTTTTCAATTTTCTATTCGTCTTCTTTTTTTTATCAGCACTTTTTTTCAACCGTTGACTTTTATTCTCATTGTCTTCTTGGCTACTTTCCTTATTTTCTTCTCCTTTACTGAACGATCTCGTTTCACTCGGTTCATTCGCTTCTTCTGGAGAAAGACAATAGTTTTCTTCCTCGTCCTGAAAATATGAAATATATATTTTGAACATCTGCAATTATTTACAAAACTTAAGCCAGAATATCAACATTCAAAATCAAAATCCAACTTACATTTTCAATGATAAGATCTTTATCCCTCAAGTCTTTTTCCCACTGGAAAAATTCGGCATTCTGCTCATCGATAATTTTTTCAAAGGCTGTCTTCAGTTCTAAGAGTTTGAAGTGTTTGAAAAACTTTCGTAGTTTTTGTAACACGTCCTCTGATAAAGGTTCCTCGTGAAGGGAATCAATAATCAATTTGTTAGGTCTCGATTCATTCAATTCGTAAATTATATACAAGATAATGTCGTAAAATTTGTCAGTTTTGACTTCTCGTAACTTGAACATTTGTAACTGAATGCAAGTGTAAATTTCCAAATTTGCCTGCACAGAACACTTATGTAATTCTCCAATGTAAGTCTGAAATTTTCAAAACAAAACGTTTAAAAAATAAAATTTAATAATATCATTAAAAATAAAATTTATCAATATCACTAAAAATAAAATTTATTAATATCATTAAAAATAAAATTTATTAATATAATTACATAAAAACAAAATTTCTCTAATAATAAAATAACTATTGAATTTTATTTACCTTCAAAGCCTCGAATTGAGTTCGCCGATACTCTTGACAATCAAGATAATGTTTGCAAAGTATCACAAAACTTTTAACTTTTCTTATATCGTTTAGCGGACACTTCGATAAAATTTCATTTGCATCAAGCAGCATTGGCATTTTCCAAGCGCCCAGAATTCCCTTTTCTTCTACCTCTAAAATCTGAACAAAGTACGTTTCCTTTTTCGAGTCCCTCTTTGAGGAAATAAATTCAAATTTATATTCTCCATCCAGATCGTATTTTGTACAAATCATTCCCGAATATCGATACAATTCATCTTTCCAGATTTCACCCATATTAGGCAATGTTTGTAAATTTCCATCCGGAATTTGTTCATCATCCTTGCAGCTTTTATCAGGAAATGGTCGAATGTTTTTGTAATATTCGAGGCTCTTTTTAATTTTGGCACGTAGAGATTTCCAGTCATCAATTTCTTCTTTCAGTCTTTTCTTCTCTAAAATATTTTACTCAATAATTATAGATTTAGTCTATAGAAATTTATAAAAATAAACTAAAAGGCAACATTTACGAGTAAGAATTTACAATATTACGAGTAAGAATTTATAATACCTTCTGTATTTCCTAATTTGGCGACTGGTGTTCTCTTTTCTTTCAGTAGAGACTGTGAAAAAAGATCCTGTGAAAACATTATTATAAATATAACTCACTAGAGGAAGAAAATTACTTTTCGATCAATAAAAGAGAAAATGTCTTCCTTGACTAATGATTGCTCATCACAGGTTGCCAATTATCTTCTATGTTTACATCAACGTTGTAAACAGAAATCCAACATTCGATTGTCACTTAGATTTAAATCGAGACAATTTAATCGAAAATTGACTCTTTAAATTCTAATTATTTCAATATCTTCATTTCGAGACAGTTATTAATTTTTTTAAAAATAAAAATAAAACGGAATTAAATTCCTTTACAAGAGTCATTTTCTATCGAATAATCAGTGTTTTTTATTCGAAATTAAACACTTTGGTAATTATGAAGAGACTTAATGCAATAAGTAATGAAGTAATGTATTTTTACAACACGATGAAACGATGAGACTACAAACGTAGAAAAAAAAACACGTTAATTATAAGAACCGTAAAAGTTCGGCAGGTCAGAAAAAGCGCCGACTTAAGATATCTTCGGTGAATCACCAATTTTCAGTCATTGTCCTCAGTAAGCAAGTAACTGCCCGAACCATCTTCTCTCTTCGTTTCAGGCGTTCTTCCAGCATCTTAATTCTTCGCTTCGCATTTTTTTCCGCAAAGAGGGATCTGTACATTGATGTTGGCATGGTTTGAGTGGAAGCATTGGCGTGTCGCAACCTTTTGCGTAGATTTTGCTGTATCTGTGGTACCTGAAACAATTTTGAAAACATTTTGCAATGTAGCTTAAAATTCAAGGTTTAATTTCTTGAAGACTTAAAATTGAATTTAAATTATTAAGATTCTCCCAATATTTAATTCAGGAGTTACAGATTAGATTTTGTAGAAAGAAATAAAATTATAATTTGAATTTTTCAGCTCACTTTCGCAATTTCCTCACTGTTACTCGCTTCTCCATTATTACTAGCGAAATCTTCGTTATAAGATGTGACACCAACTACAATATCACTTTCGTTTGTTTCTTCTAAATTATTAATTTCGTCCTCATTATTACTGGAACTATATTCCTGATCTGGTATATTTATGAAATTCTGTAATAATGAATCATAATTAAAAATCCTGTAAATTCACGACAAAAATGTATTTTATAAATAAATGCGTATTAATTAAAATTTTTTTAATATAAATTTGACTGACCGGATCTTCTTCAGGGCTGTTCATTTTATAAACGTAATTGTCACTTTGTTCTTGCTTAAAGGGTTGACAGTGCTGAAACAGATACATGTGCATACATTTATTTTGCTTAGTTTCAAAGATTTTTTAAGTTTCTAGGGTGGCCATTCTCACAGACGAAAAAAATTCCCGGTCATCGAAAATTTGTTCCCGGCCATTAAATAATAGTCTCCAATTAATAACAGTTGGGTTTTAAAAGTTAAAAATTTTTTTTTCTAATATTCTGAACATACAAACATTAGGCTATTTTATATAATGAAATGTCACTGTGAGTTAAACGAGAGCATAGGTTTTAAATCTATGTAATATAA
>JBAGKK010062868.1:0-27761 GCA_037177015.1 Euceroptres primus
TTTACAACATTCTATCTCCTGATTTGTAATTTTTCAAAAAAAATTTTGATCCAAAAAATCTCGAAAACCTGACGTGCCGCAGAGAAATGGAGGCCAGATTCGGATTCGGCACAAAAAACTACTCTGAAAATGACATGTCTCATTCCATGAGCACATAAGTCACATTTTGTTGACCAGTGAATTTTCTGGAATGTTGGATAAACAACGTTCTACCGGAATGTTGAATATACATTATTTCGGAATGTTGGATATGCAGCATTATTTCGGAATATTCGATATACAACGTTCTTCCGGAATGTTGGATATTCAACGTTCTTCCGGAATGTTGGATATAAAAGGTTATTTCGGAATGGTAGATATACGATGTTATTCCAGGATGCAGGATATACTACATGATATTCCGGAATATTGGATATGTTCTTCGGGAATGGTGGGTGGACAACGTACTTCTATATACAACGTTCTTCCGGGACGCGGGATATAACAACGTTCTTCTGAATTCTTGAAACAGCTGGACCCGAACAAATGATGATGAAATGAAAACAAATGATGATGAAATGAACAAATGATGATGAAATGAAAACTAATGTTTTCTGAGTTTGATTCAACTTTCTCGAATGGGTGTTACAAAAAATAGTGTGTAATACACGAGCACAAAGGTAATTTTTTACTCGTGTGCTTTGCATCACACTCGTGAAATCAACTACTTTGCGCACTTGTGTCACAAATAACTTTTATATCCCCTGCTATGACTGCTTGGAAAAAGTCCTGACCCATTCCTTTTAGCCGTTAAGCAACGTATTTTGCAACAGTGTGTGTTTGTTTGTTTGCCTTCTGAGTTTGTCCTGTGGATCTATGGCAACACGATGAATGATGTGGTTGAGTTTCTAGCTCATTACATTCCGCTCTGCAACTCCTATCCCTCTGTTCCTTCATTTGAAAGTTCGCCATTTCGTAGTAGAGCGCTAATTCTTAGACGGTTGAAATTAATGAAATTCTTTCCTCCCAAGAATTTGGTTTCGTCCCAAACCCACTGATGCTGTCCTGGAGTTAAGGATGACAGTTGAAGTCTTCCATCAGCCAAGCTGTGTATTTTGCTGACCTACTACCGGTTAATATTAATATCACCGAGTGATTGGAAATTATTTGCGTTACACGGAAAAAATTTTTGTACATCAGACGCGCCACCTATGGGGCAACTGCTATCCCTGACATATGGCATGGCTCCTGTCCCAAAATTGGGGCCCCAGCCACTCTATCAGTAGCGCTTGCGCGGTACAGGGACAGACAGACAGACTGCACTAAAATGGTGTAGCAGCTGCTCCGGAACGGCATATCAGACTTCCCTAACAAAAGTATAAGGTTTTTCCTAGCGTTTAGCACCACCTGGAACATCTGGTGTACCAAAAATTTTTCAGTGTAACCGTAAGCCTTCGCTCACAACTCTCCAAGTCAGACTTGATAATGTCAGTTGGTTTGACTTCCATTCATTCGTTCTCCTTAGTCTGCGTAACTCTACTACTTGTCATGAAGTTAGTTATGACGTCCATTGTTGTTTTCTTGCCCTTTTCATGTTGATCTTAATCCCAATGTGAAACTTTTGTCAGCATCCACCGACATTCTGCATTGCTCATGAAAATGTATCACTCTGTCTGTTGAAGACAATTCGTTGTACAGCCATTTTGGTACAATGTACACTTCTTCAATATATTTGACAAACTTTTCTGGGACGTTAAATGCACGCATCGCTGCTATAAGAGAAGGATGTGATACTGATGTGGAACTTGGGAAGGGTTTTGGGTTTTGCTACATCTAGTAAAATCATGTAAAGTGGTTTGAAAGCTTAATAGTGTTGTCTGAGAATAATGTCAAGTTCGAAAGTGTGATCTCTGCATCCATCAATTACAAACGGTATTGCAATGGGTCTATATTTGTCGGGTTCATCTTCATGTCCTTTCTTTGATATAAAAACAGTCCGTGAATCCAATAGCCAGTTTAGAAATTTTCCGCACCAAAGTAAGAGGTTGTATAGGCAAACTAGATTGCTCGTTGGAATTTTTGGAAATTATTTTTCCTGTTAATCCAGCTCCTGTTTTTTTCCTGCCTATTTCTCAAAACCTCCTCCTTGGTTACTGAAATCCAGAATTTTGGTATCTCCTCTTTAGGTTTTTAGAATTCTGGTTTTGCCTGAAGACTTGATGTAGACTTGATGAAGACTTGATTTTGTGTTTTGAAATCGATTCTTCAGGAAAAATGAAATCGACGAATTTATAGTACACTGGAAACTAACATGGATGATCAGAGGTTCTGAAAAATCCAAAATTTTTCAGATTTTTGGGATGAAAGGAGCGGCAGAAAAAAATAAAAAGGTAACTTTATTTTCGATATCTTTATTTTTCTTCTAAAACTTTTTAAGTAAGTCGAAGTAATTTCTTTCTATCTTTACAAATAAAAATTTTTGATCCACTACGATTCGCATATGAAATTTTAATTTACTTATCGATATTATATCGACTCCATCACCGGCCCTCTTTTTTTACTGAAAAATTCCTCGCAATTTTTCGATAAAGTACCGTGTTTTCAGAATACACGAGATGACACTTTTCTCCTCTAATGGAGGAGAAAAAATTACTATGTCAAGTGATCTGAAAAATTTCATCGATTATCAGCAAAATGTTTTGAAAGAAATAATTTTCAGAGTTTTGATATTTCAAAAAAAAATTATTTTATTTAAAAAAAAGTCCGTCTTTGATCTTTCTCAAGAAAACTTTCGTCAGAATTGAATCAATTAAATTTTTCAGATCACTAAGCATGGAGTTGCAAGGAGTAAACTTTTTCATAAGTTTGTTGATTCTTGTTATTAAAAAAGATATGCAGGATATATTTTTTCTCATAATAAAGTGATCTATAACTTTAAAATAATTAGAACTCAACTTGTGTGTATTTCAGGTCATTGAACTGAAAACATTCAAGTTAATCGTATCTATAAAAAAATTTACGAATAGGACTTATTTTTCTTTTATTGTTCAAAGTAATCGTGGAATAAGAGAAAAAGGAATTCTTATTTTTGATTACTCTGGTTTTATTAAATCCAAGTAGTATTAATATCATTTCTAAGTACTCGAATACATATACGAACTACATAAAACTCTAGATGCAATCGAGTTGATGGATGACAATAACTACATGTTTTACTTTAATCACATATTTTATCATTAAAATTTAAAGTGTCGATGCCTTAACAAAGTAAATTAAACAAATCTTACCCGTAAATAATTGATATATTAAATTAAATAATTAGGTATGAAAGTTCAAAAATAAGTGTGCAGTTTAAAAGCATTTAATACAATAATCGCCAAATAAATAAATAAATAAATAATTACAATTCATAGTCACAACAAATCTCAATACATGCATATTGTAGAAAAGACTGCTGAAATAAAACAAACAAAAATATGTAATAAGAACAAACAAAAAAACAGACAATAAGAAAATCAAGGTTTTAAAAAATATGACTTAAAAATGTAAAAGTTAAAAAAGTAAAAGATAAAAAGAAAAGTAGATAAAGTTTTAAAGATGTCGTCTCAAAACTTTGGTAGCTATGTGATCTCGGAAGAGATTATAAATCATTCGCTATTTATTATCGAAAATTGGATTTCTTTTCACATCCATCATCTCGACAAATCGTGACTGGTCAAAATAAAAGGGCTAAAAGCTCCTGTTACATGAAAATAATGGACGATTTGGAGTATTTTCTAAACTCTATCAAACTAGTAGGCGCTTCAGGAGCCCTGTTTACAAATCAGTGCACCAAACCAAATCAAGTTTTACATTGGTACTTAAAATATTATGCGGTAAACTTTTTCAAGTCGCAAGAAACAAAACATTGAATCGTAACATCGAAATTCGTTGGTTCTCAGATCACGAAACTCTAAAAACTGTATCCACACGCAAATTCCTCCTTCTTGTGCGAACTCATTATGCAATGAGTAAAAAACTAGTTGAAAAAAATTATTAAAACTTTACTAAAATCAACTAATTATCTATTCTCATGGGTCAAAAATATCGTTGTATAATATCGTTATAATGTGCGTTTCGAGAATGAGAGTGAAGTAGCTAGAGTGTAAATTTCGTATAACTACGAAATGAATTACGTTACTTTGTATTTTAATACTTTTTTTCATGAATTTTCGAATTTTTCAAAATTTAGTTTTCACCACAAATATTGAAGTCACTAATATTTGTTTTACAATCTAGCTCATTCCATTCGAAGCAAAAACGATCAGCATAATGACATATTCAAATGTTTCTTTTCATTTCCATCGTATAATGAAATTTACGAGAATATTCTCGATAGAATAATTAGGCCCTCTTCTATCTTGTCTTTTTAGGAAAATAAGATTATTTTTGTAAAGCTTACAATTATTTATTGCTGGTTTTCGCAACTTTTGGAATTTCCCCAGTCTCTTTTTTATAATCTTTGAACGAGGCGCATGAATAATTGAATAATCTTCAAATTGTACTTGTCAAAAATTTATATTTGTCCGAATGTTTGTATTTCATAATTTTCATTTTTCCAAATTCCCATTTTTATCTCAATATTCATTGTAATTCGGACAAATGACAATTCGGAAAAATAAAAATTATATTATATAATATAAAAAGTAAATGATGATTCGATCAAATGAAAGTTATGACATTTGAACATTCGTTTAACTGAATGTTGGACAAATAAAATTTATGACAGATAGAATGCGGATAATATTATGGCACTTCTCTTTGAACGATTTGCACTCTTAATAAAATAATGGTTTTCTTATTAACGGATACAAAAAGAACAGTATGTACAGATAATTAAAATAAAGGCGTTGCATTCTCTAGTCCACACAATTATGACAATGCAAAGATATGATTGTTTGTTTTATAATTCAGCACACAAAGTATATAAGAATATCCGATCGTGGATGCGCTTTTAAAGTCTACTTACAATTCATAAATGTATACTCTACTTTTAGGTGTGGCTCCTTGGCCCATACTTACAATTAATTTTTAAATGGACTTTTATACCGATCAATCGATCGTAAGAGACAAATGAGCTCATAGTCAAGATTTAAGCTCATCTAGAATTTGGCGTGCGTGTAAACGCTGTAACTTTTCCCTTTCTTTCTTTTTTTTTATGCATTTGGGCGCGTAAGTTTAACACTGATTGACCTTCAGTGTGTTCGATTTTTAAATAAATACATAGGCCCTTTTCGCGATAAAAAATATATTATGACTACAGTACTTAATCTTTGACTAGTATACGTTTACAAAAGTGACTCCCAATTCTCGTGCTCTGACAGAATACAATAAATAAATTGCCTTAACTGCAGACGTCACTTTTACCTTGCGAGAAGAAATTTTTCTTCGACACATTTGGACTCAAAAAAGCTGCTGACACGTACAACTGGGGACCAGTCAATTGAAATGTCTTAACCGATACACTTACACATAAATATTACAAAGTGTCAAGAAGCCTAGACCAGATGCCATGACTAAGGTATTCAAGATACACTTTATTCATTTACAAAATACAGTGTACGTAAACAGTAATTTAAGTAATTAAATTGCATTTTTCTTAAATGAATGGCCAGCTCTGGTTATACCAGTTTCTTCATTCACTTTCAACTTTGATAGTTTTCGTTTCTTTTCTGCAATCACTCTTTTAGACAATGCCTTACAGTCTTACTTGATACGTAGATACGAGTTCGAGTTTAGTTTTAAATAGATAGTAAAGAGCACGTCAAAATAAGGAAATTAATCATTATTTATTTATTTTCTTCACTTTGCAACATTAATGAAAATTGTAGCGCAAAATTTGAATCGCAAGGTTTTATTTTTTCGCGTTAAAAATCACAAAACAATATTTTATGAAACGATATTTATCTTAATAGAATACTCGTAGTTTTAGTCTCTACTATACATCGAAGAGTTTTCAAAATTCTGGAAATGACTCTATTGTGTCGATTGTCGTTAACAGTCGCTGATTATCGAATTGTGATTAACTTTTTTAACAGTCTTATTAAAGGCAGTGTAAAAATCTAATAAAAGATTGTGCGTTCATGATTTTTGGGTCAAATGTCACTTAATTATGTTCCTGCCTCAAAGGAGATTCAACTCAAAAACAGAATGGTAGTCTTTGAGAATAACAAAATTTGTAATATTTCAAAGTGAAATATTAAGTCAGAAAGCTCAAAACTCGTTAGGTACTCGAACGAATCTGAACGAATTTTTGAAATTTTGAGTCGAATTTCTGTTGAAAATGTAATGTCAATAATTAATTTGATCAATATCACTGCTTACTCTCCGGACCATCAATCTATTTTCAAATTTCAAATAATCTACCTATCTGCAGGGAGAATATTTTCGCCTTTGTGCTGGACATTTTTTAAAAATATTCTTTAAACTTTGGATACTCTAAAGCAATTTACAGTCTCAGATTTTAATTAAAGTATCGTATTAAGTATCTTATTTTAGTTCATTTCAATTGACATTAGCTGGATTTGATTCATTTATCAACTATTAAATAAATAATTTGTATACGTCCATCTGAAAAGGGCCCACGTGTGTTGATCCGAACTTAGGAAAGGAGGGGGTTGCAATAAGGCCATTTTTTGACCTTATTTAGTAATTTTTATTTTCTCGAAAAGCAGTTTTTCAAACATTAAAATTTAAAAAAATCCCATTTAGCCATTTTTCAACCCAAAGTTTTCGCTTAAAGCTTAAAATGTTAGTAGTTGATTAGGTGTATGTACAATCTCTTCTCAGATGGCCGCCCACATATGAATCTACAATTTTAAGGAGCCTACAAGGCTCTAAAAACCCAAGTTTAAAAAAGATTTAAATAAAATTGTTCAGTGTCCGTTTATTTGAGCAATTATATCTCAATTTAAAAGTTTTAGACACCCCGTACTCAAAGAACTATTCCACTCTTTAATTAAATTAGAGAAAATGATACTGTCAATTTATTTCTACAAACACAATTCGTTCCAATGAAATCGAACAACAGCTTTTTAAGAATACACGTGCACACTATTTTCAGTCTTGTGGTAATACTACTTTAATACTTTTTCGTTTCGTCACTTAGTACTAGAAACAATTGTTCTGTCTACGTACTTCACGTTTCAATATGTATTTTTTTTTATCTTTAATCGGCAGCGATAAGATAAGGGTGCATCAACCAAGGTTTTGGGTCCACGGAGTTTTACAGAGCAATTTTTTTAACTTCGTTTTGTTCCGCGGAAGTGCTGCAAGCGGTGAAATTCGAAAACAATTGAATGAGTCAAATTTTGAAAATAATTATTTTTGATTTTAATAATTTCTACCTCAGAAGCTTTGAAATTTATTATTTGTAATTACGTTTACTCCGTATTTACTTAAATATCTTCATATTGTGTACGGAAAAACCGTAGAAAGTATAAAATAATAATCACTATGAAGTAATTAACGAAAATGCATTGAGAGATAATTATTTATATGGAAATTAGAACTATTAAAGATTAAAATAATTTGACCGAAAAGATTTTGATTTCATATAATCTTAAAAACACAATTAATTCATTTTTATTCTTTTTTTAATTCTGTACTTTTGGTACAAAATGTAGTACATATATTTTTACTTTTAGCTTTTAAAGCTCTAAATTCGTCTTCTGGAATATGAACTATGTACAGTTTTCAACTTATTTTTCGGGCAGTTTTTGTTACTCTGCAACATTGGATTTATTTTATACTACAGATGGTAGTTGATTATAAAAGTTTTTCTTGTCTGCAGTCAAACATTTCGTCATAACCAGTAAATCCTTTTTCTTTTCAAGAGAAATGGGTGTAGGAGCCGGGTAAAGTTGAGATAGCATGCGGTCTTTTAAAAGTGGAGGATTTTCTTGAATGACTTCTATATATAATATAATATTAAAGAATAACCAATGAGTGGAAAATTCTCTTTATATGAAAGTTGATATTTTTATCAATTTTATAAAAGTAATTAATTATTTACTTTAAAAACAGTACTCTATTACGTTTTGAATGTTTAGCTTTAGTTATGACATCAACCCAATCGAAAGGTTCATAAACCGGCGCGGTTTTTTTCACGTGTTCTATTAGAGCAAAATCTCTATCACAAGGTAGGAAACTGTGACCTGTAGTCATGAATTTTTGTTTCACTGATGAAAAATATTTATTTTCAATAAGCATTCGCGCCAGTGATATCATCTTCCAATTATTATTCTGGCCTGTAGGCCAGACACCGGTCAGGCCAAAATATTAGAAATCTATCTTCATCGCCATCATCCAGCGGATTAAAGTTTCTAAGTACATAATTTAAAATACATAAAGTGATTTCTGCAGACCCCTGTTTTGTCACAGTTTCATGTCAGGCAGAAACAAATGAAGTCACATCGTGACTTCATTTGTACCCATATTATGTTTAGCAGAATTGTAGGTGAAGTACTGCCTTTGATAAAATACTGACGAGTGGTAAGGAATCGGTGGTTTTATTATCTGAAATCCTATAAAAATGATAACCTACTCTTTTGAAAACACAAAAGAAGGAGTTAACGTCTAATGTAATCCTGCCAAATCTTTCAAATAATCATCGAACCGAAAATTTGACGCAAGAGGCAAGATTATGAATTCCTGCGTGCCATGTACAAGTACAAAGATGAAATAAATAATCAGCAAGGATGATACGGTTTTGCCAAGGGAATTGTTAGATGATATGATATATATCATAGGTCAAAATCATCTACCAAGAACCGAGGATTCCATGAACATCCTGCGAGCAGAGATTTATTTCTACTTACGCATGTACATGGCAGAATTGACCTGCATCATGAACTTCGTCAAACCTGTTCTCCTCTTCGAGGGCTTCATGGTTTAAAAAGCAAAATTAGCGAATTTCAGGAAAAAATTTTAACAGGAATCATCGAAAAGATTTCAGATCGGCTATTGGCTACTACCTTAAATTGACCGTTTTCATCTAAAACGGTCAATTTTAGCAAGGAGGACTGGCTTTTGGCGATAAGGTCAAAATATGAGCAGAAAAAGAGGATCATTATTGACTGGCCCTGATATGAACGGAATTTAACTTCTATGGAAAGAGAGAGTTTGGGAGTAGACAAAAAATTGTACATAGATGCCATCAAAGAAATTAATAGAAGAAAGAGAAAAGCGAAAGCTAAAGCCGTCTCTATTGTTAAAAAAATTAAAAAAGCAAATACTAAACCACAAATTTTACTAAGTTCATCAAGCTCATTGGATGAAAATCAGCCAAAGAATGTTTAGAAAAAGAGAAGCAATCAACACTGAGGAAGTCATCACCTTGTAGAAAGTCGTCAGGAATCCGGAAGTGAACCGGATGGTGGAAGTCATCAGCAAGAGACAAGTTCTCATAAACAACGAAGTCCTCAATCACACGCCAGTCATCAAGATGTCGCAATTCAGGAACACGGAAGCGATCATGAACCGGAAAGTTCACACCAGTCAGGGGGTTCTCATGAACACGTCCCTCATCAAGATCCCGTTACTAATCCTGGAGAAGCCACTGATCACCATTTACTTGAATTGGAATTCACCGAGAATGACCTCAAAGGTATTATATTAATTATTAATTAAGTTTTTCCTAATTTATAAAATTATAAAAATATAAAATATAATTATAAATTATATAATAATTATAAAATTGTAATTATAATTTATAAAATTAGCCTAAAATTAATGTCCTTGAGGATGAAAATTGAAACAGGACAGCAGTGCAAACGACTCGGAAAAAGAGATTCTGTCAAAAAGAAAAATGCCAGCCAGAAAGAAGGGAATTCTGAAGAAGAGGAAAGTAGCGGAAATAGTGAAAGCGAGGACATCGATAGCGAACCAGAGCAGCGACAGTGGCGACGAATCCGATGTTTCCACAGAGCAATTTCTCCGACAAATATCATCAGTATCGAACAACTTTGCCGTCTCGCAGAGTATTCAAACTCAAATGGAAGATAGTGTGCACATCTTCAACTCGGAGGCGAAACGTAGATCTCTCGTGGTGAAGTTAGACGTGTATAATTGGGCCGATATACAAAACGTGGCGAAGCAAAATTGGCGGAAGCACGCAATATTTTTTACATCTTATTGGACACAAAGCCGTTTCAAAAACTGGTCTTTAAATAACCCATTATTAAAGTCTGTATACCATAATTTCCAACAAAGAATTTGTGATATGACTGTGCGCGATTTATTTCTGTAAACGCGTTCTAAACCTTTTCAAAACATAGCATCCGTCACACTGTGGAATGAAATATCGTCGTATTATTATTTCTTATCGGAGTCAATGAATGTACTTCTTAAGCTGCTGCATTATCAGTTCAACGATAACGAGTCTCGAGTGCGTGACTTTGTCAATGCTTTGTACGAGGTATGCGAAAAGGCTCGACCGAAGGCTAATATGATATTGGTAGAATCACCGCCAAATGGAAGTAAAAATTTCTTTTTCAACGCAGTTATTCATGCAATGATTACGTATGCTGATTTATTTTCGACAATAAAATAATAAAAATTAGAACTTTGTTTTTTTATAGAACTGGAGCCAATTGTGGACCGACTGATTTTAGGAACGGTAGAATACGAAAAAATCTACGCCGAAGGATGCTATATTTAGTCTGTACGACATATTCCCACCAAATGAGGATTTAATGAATCTCATCGAGGAGGAGTTCGGCAAATATGAACACGCCATAAGTACCTTGCATGAAGAAAGAATACTTCCTAGATTTCCCTATATTCAAACTGCTGTGAAATTAGAAGAAATAATTGCGGACATGGAACTTAACTTAGTTAAGGTTAGAGTACAGATCATAATAAATTTTGGATTTTTTTTTGCAAGATCAGAATCAGCTCTCAGCTTAGCATAACCACTTTCACCTTTTATCTGATGAGCTTCATATTCTGCTGCAATGAAATTTCTTCCTTCTTCGCCCTGTGCTGCAGAAAGTTCAATAAATAATTTGTCACAGATTGTGCATGTATCAGACCGTAGCAATCCGAATTTTAAATTAAAGTCTGATTTAAAAACGTGGTCATAGGATCGTATTGACAATTTTACGTCAAGGTATTTTTTGCCAAATAGGTCATGCATTCTCGTTAAATTTAAATCTGGATTAAGGCACTCTTTGAATGTTTTCTGTCTACTATAGTGATTTTCTTGGAAAGGAAAATACCTAATATGTTCTCGAATTATTTCTAGAATTATTGCGCTGATTACCCACGGTCTATCTTCATGTTTTCCGCGTTTATCTGAAACATCCTTCACTTTATTCTTCATCTTAATCTGCAGTGGTTGAAGTCTCTTTTGGGTTATGCCTAAGATGTCCCAATGTGTTTTCTGACAAATTCCGATGTAAAGATTTTCACCAGGTAATCTAATTTTATATTTGAAAGTTGCTTCCCGTTTAGATTCATGATCTATTACTCCACTTCTTTCAATATCATGGACTCATACAATGTTCTACAATATACTCTGATTGAGCAGAATGAAATTTCGTGTGAAAAGAGTCGTAAATTTTTTATTTCATCTTAAAATCAAGCATGTGACATTGTTTGTAACACCGTTTACAAACTTGAAGCTAAAATTATAAACAATAAAAAATAAACAAATTATAAAGAATAAATAAATAAAAAATGCAATTAATATAACCGTACTTTACAGTTTTATTCTTTTTTATTTTACTGTCAAAATAATTTAAAACGCGTTTTTTAAATATTATATTTGATATTACCGGCTCTGGACGTTATATGGCTGGCACTTCTATTTTTTTTTTTACATTAATGTAAGCTTCTCCAGCAACTTTAGCTTTTTTATTCTGCAATGATTCCATTCTGATAGATGCAAGTTTCTTTTTTTACACCTGTTTACAAGTGCTAAATTAAATTTAGAAACGAACTCTTTTGAGGTTGAGATTGATACAAAGTAAAAAACCTCGACTATTTTGACATTTTTTTCAAATTCAATTTTCGAATTTTCGTTGACAGTTCACCAATTGCAACGCATCCGCGGACCATATGGAAGTTAAAAAAAAATAACTGTAGAACTCCGTGGATACAAAAGCTTGGTTGATACACCCTTATTTCTGCCGAGGCTTCGAATATCGTTTCGTCTGTCATTGCCGGACCTCTTTCGAAAATCAAGGCTATTGTTAAATTTTTACGACTTTTAGGCACAGCCATTTGCTGAGCAAGAAGCCAAAAAGTCACAAAACTTTTATGACTTGTTTACTTAATGAATTTGAGAAACGTAAGTCAACATAAAAATCTCAAAACATCGCAACCTATTTTTTTACTATCTGAGGCTCTTGTTTCTATTCAGTAACGAAAAAATATTCAACTGCCAAATCAAGAAATCATAATGTCATAGTTTAATTTTAATTTTGACAGTCGTTCTATAATTACTCTCGACATTAAGTGTACGTCATAAAAACGACTCTATGAATCGTATTGTTGGCGATAAATATGCTTTCCTTTAGCGTTGAGATAATTCATGAATGACGTTTTTTAGAAAGTACAATCCCTTAATTATTGTTGCTTAATTTATGGTTCCTTCAATTCAATTTCTTCACTTCAATATCAAAAGTATTTAATACATTCATTTTAATTCAGTAAAATAATTAACTAAATTCATAAATCTGATTTTTTGTATAAGCAAACAAATATTTTTAAAAATCTTTATTCATGAATATCCTAACGACATATCTGTGTAAACAAAGTATCAGTCAAAAAGCTCAATTATTATATAAAGAGGGCCTTTATTCTCAATAATGTTGCACTTCGTATCTTTAGAAAAAAACGTTTATAGATCATTGTTCTCTAAGTACAGAAAATACTGTTTTTGGATATTTCTTCAAAAGTTTAATCCCAAAATTTCAAGTCCATGTTTCACTCAAAAGTTCCTTCGACATTCCCATGGAGAACTACTAAACAATTTTTTACCGAAATCAATAGAAAAATTTGTACAACTATTTGAATTCTTTAATTCCAAGAAAAATATTATTTGAAGTCAAATCATCAATCAATCCACAAATCAAAAGACGACCAAAATTTAACGTCGAAAATTTGATTCATCCAAATTTAATCTTGATGTTCTTTGATATTATTTTAACGAAAAAGAGTTTTAAATATAAGTTGTAGAATGTAGAAATTTGAAAATTTATGAAAATAAATTGAATGTATTTCCTGAAATTAAAAATGTATCCTAACACGTCGAGCGGAGCCGAAACTCCGGCACTAGCGAAAAAAATGTTTCTACTGATTTCGGTCCAAAAACTTTTAGTAATTTTTCACAAAAATGGGAAAGGAACTTCTAGGTAAAGTGGCGACCCATAATTCTGGGGCGAACCTTTCGGAAGTATACTATTGTTTTTCTTGCTTTCTGGATGAAAGAAACTAGATGAAACAATCTTTGATTGTTGAATAAAGATGGCTTTTATATTTCCTGAAAATTTTATTTTTACTATTCATCAATAAAACTTGTTCAGAATTTGTCTAAGAGTTAATAATTTCATGAGTTTTGAAATTCGTAGTAGCATTTATCAAAGATAAAAATATTTGAAAGAATTTTAAATTCTAAATATTTTTGGTATGATTTTCCAAATCAGTTACTTTAACACTTTATTTTCGCTTTCAAAACTCGGGATTTTTTTATGACCTTCTCATCACAAAACCCTTTTTACAATCGTTTTAGAATTCAAGGCCATTGCACTTTTTGTGCTTGCAATATAATTTTTTGAGAATATAAACGCTTTTTACTTAAAATCAGAATCGATATTGCATTCTAAAGAATTTACTTGAAACAAATCGAATCGATACTTGAAAGGGTATTTCTTTTTCTGTTAGCTACTTTCAATTTGGAGGTGTTTCAATTTTTCTAGAAGCATCAATCAATTTACTTTTCACTCTGCAATGTTAATTGTATATATGCGAGAAATCTCGGCGTCTAGTTCTTATACACAATTCAGAAAAGAAAAATTTGCTCGTACAAAATAAACGATACTCGAAAAGAGATATATTCGTGCTAAATCACGAAGAACATGCTAACTTTATCCTAGGGCAGGATTCTTATAATACAATATTATATTATAGTATAATTTGTATTGAGCATATTTTAGAAATTGTTGAAATCGTTGTAGGAAGTGTTTGATTATTGACTTTATTCCAACTATACGCTAGATTCTAGGTGCTCTAGAATGATGATTGAGTACTGAAGATCTGTGCGGCAAGACTGGTAAAGAACTGACTCGAGTTCGAACTGAGAAATTACGAGAAGACGCTGATTCTATGTGTTTAGATGTAGAAATAGTGAAAAAAAAAACAGGTAGGATTGCTTTGTAGATTTCTAAAAAAATATCCATTTTGCCTTTACCAGATATCCGCGTATAGTGTAAATAGTCGTAATAAATCCCTCTATCGAGTCTTATTTTTATAATTACCCTCCTATCCATTGCGTTTGGAATTCCTAGGAACTTGGGAGTCTTGAATCTCTTCTGCAGTTGCATTCTCATGTTCAAGTTTCCTGCGAACATTAAAACTTAGGTTAAATCTTTTCTTTTCTCAAAATTCGGAAACAAGATTAACTATGAAGTAATGAACACAGAAAAAGCGTGGGAAAAATCAATCTTAAGCTAGATACAATATTAAAATGAGAGGAATCTAACTTATTTTTAAGGGGGGATCCAGGTCCAGAGCACAAAAAACATAGTTTTTTACCATTTTTTATTCAAAATATACAAATGCAATCAATTTAAAACTTTTTTAGCACATTAGTACTACTCTAAAATACAAAAAAAAAATTTTATGTGAAAAAATCAATTTAAACAAAAAATACAGCGCATCTCGTGGAGCACATCAAAACCATGTTTTCGACTTCAAACTGAAAATACTTTTAAAAAATATGATTATCTTTTATATGAATATCAAATTATATAAAAAAGATCATCCAAAAAATTTTTATGTCTTTTCTATCGACTTTTCTTGTGAAAAATCGCATCTTTTTTTAAATTTGCAATAAATATGCCAATTTTTAATTTTAAAAATTTTTCCGCCTATTCATGCAGAAACTGTGGGTATGTAGATTAAAAATCAACTTGATTTTTTCAGATTGAGCCATTTTCGCGATCTTGCGATTGTACGCCAATCAGAGACTTCCGACAGAAGGTGCTCCATGAGATGTGCTGCATTTTTTATTTAAATTGATTTTATCACATAAAAAAATTTTTTGTATTCTTTTAGAGTAGTACTAAGGGGCTAAAAAAGTTTTAAATTGATTGCATTCGTATATTTTGAATAAATTTTTTTTAAAAAACCATGTTTTTTTGTGCGCTGAACCAGGATCCCTCCTTAAGTGTAACCAACATGAACCTTTGTAAGTTTTCTTTCTGTGAAATAAGGCTGTTACATAAATTGAGATAAACATATTTTCAAATTCTTTGAGCAATAAATACTGCTGAGTGAATACAATTTTTTTAAATTTTGCAGGCTGTTCGTAAAATTACATTTTCTAAATTCTCTGAGTTTTCACCGACTAATTTTTCATTTTCCCTGACAATTAATATTTTACGTTTAAAAATATATTTTTCTATTTTTCGTAAGACTAACAAGGAAGAAATGATATGCATTTTGCAAATAACTTCATTCGTTTACACATAATTATCAAATTCTTTGTAAATAATTGAAGCGCCGGAATCTAAAAGAGAATTTAAACGAAAATTCAAGGAGAGACTGGCCCTTTAAACAGAGAAATTAGCGCCCAGTCTCATTTTAGAATCTGACGCCTCAATTATTAAAAGGAACGAAAATTCAAAGATTCAGTGCTTGCCTTTGAAAACACAAAGTGTTCACGAGTCAAGGATTGTCGATCGAATGGTGAACTGCTCATGTAACCTGGTGACGGTGATTCGCTTTTTTCCATGACTGGAGTAATGTTTGCATACTTAGTTGAAGGTGAATTGGCGCTTCGCCCAGAGTCTACCAAAATGCTTCGATCAATTTTGTAATATTCTTTGCCACTGCGTGGACGCAAAGTTGTCGTCACAGGCCTGCCTCCTAGTCTAAATATAAAAAAAATATTATAATTTGAGTTATTAAGGGGTTGATTATCCTACAGAATGAAGAATCACGCTTGAAGAAGTGAATTGCAATGTTGACAAACACGTAACTAAATCATCGTTAAAGCTTTGATGTATTATTAGAATTGAATAGAATTTTATTTTTCTCCCACATCAATACGCCACTTTCCTATGCCTCGATGTCCGTTGCGGCATGTGAAGTTTGCTGCACGAGACATAGGCACGCCGGAGCCGAGGGTAGCAAACTTTCACGAGTTTCTAGCTTTACTCCCTAGTCACACAATATACTATTATGACTTAGGCTAGATTAAACCTTTGGGGAAAACCATCGTAATACAAAAGACCGAAAAGACTGAACGAGATGTTTTTCATATAATTGCGTTGATAATGCAATTCTGGTTTCTTAATTGGATTGACATAGGATTTATCTAATCCGTCCTGACAGGAAAATTTTCGAATCGAATTTGCAAAGACGTTTGTGTTAAGTCTCCTGCAAATCCAACTTGAAATTTTCGATTTTTTTGAATGAACCTGGTTAATGCTTACCTAAGACAATCCGGTGTATCCGACGAAGAATGAGATGAAAGAGACAAAGTCTCAATATAATCAGACATATCAGAAGTTCCGCTGCTCGTGCTGCGCGAATCAGGACACGCAGCACTGGAGACTTCGCTAGGACTTGCGAATCCCTTAGTTCCCTTCGAAGGAATATCCGCCTCTGCCGAGGAAGATTTAGTAGGCATCTTAATTTTTTGAAACTGAAAAGTTATTTCTCTCAACGGGTCGCTTGACTTGGACTTCCTTGGTAAACTATTGTGAAAACACACCAGTTGCGGAGTCTTGTAAAGTACCGTCAGAGCAGTTGGTTTTTTCTTAACTGGCGTAGAAGTTGGCACAACTGTGTGCTCAAACTCGAGTAATTCACCATTCCTATGTGTGAGCGACCCTGTCGACACCCCTGAGTCGTTGCTGCTTGAAGAATCCCGATTGTGTCCTGTCTTTGATGGAACGGAAGAAGATCTTCGAATCTTAATGCAAGACCCTGACGAAGACGAGAAAGATGAATGCTGCTGAATGGTTAAAGGTACTTCATTGATTTTATTCTCCGAAGTTCCCTCTGCGTTACTCAGTGTTTCTTTATCCGACTCACTGGGGCACTTGTAAATCGTCAGATTCGATGGAAATGAAGAACTCTCTTCATCCAGGTAATGAGCTGATTCCGCCGAGTAGGATCTCTTCCTCAGCAGAACGCTTGCTTCGTTTTTGTTACTTCCGTCAATTAAACGCCTTCTGAGGTAAGGACTAGACAGCATCGCCGAACCCGGTACTCGATATTCAGACTCGAATCTCTTTTTGCTACCCTCGAGTGAAGATGATCCCGACAAAGTAGGATTGCTGGAACTCTTAACTCCGCTGCAGAGTCGGGATAAAAGTTGTTTGGAGCAGGCATTGTGCACAGGTTGCATCGGCAAATAACCGGGAATGAGTTTCCTAGGTTCTTGATTATCCACATCCATGACGAGATAATCAGCTTCTCTTTCCTTTGAGTGTGCACACTTTTGACAGATCTTGTCTCTTTCTTCATTATTGCCACATATTTCCTGCAGCTCGTTGGCGAGTTTTTCCAGCTCGTTTCCTGAAATCCCAGTTTTTGACAAGAGATCTTTGCTGTTTTCGTAGTGCTCGAGAGATTGTGTAAAGTCGATATTAACGTAGTCGGCATGTTTTACGTTCGGCTGAGTATCGATTATTGGCTCAATGTTCTCGTAATTACTTTTCGAGTTTTCGCAATTGGCTCGAGTGTTATTTGGAGCTAATTTACATTTTTCCCTGTAGTTAACCTTACAACTGCTCAGATTTGCAGGGTAGAAATTGATTTCTCCATTAGCATTGACGACAGGCATTTTACCTTCACCTGAAAGACGTATGGGTTGAACGGTGACTCCGGTGGATTCAATGCCGGCACCTCGACGACAATAAGGCAGTACGAAGCCAGCCCAGCTCATAACATTTTGACAGGGACAGGCGGAGGATCGAGGTGCTTGGACCAGCTTCGTAGGACAACCACACTGTTGTAAGACCACGGCTTGAGGTACGTGCGGGGTATCGTAATTGGGATACTCATTGGGCAGTGCAAGACACTCTTTGATTTTCCTGGGTGTATCGTAATACTGATCGGCTTGCGATTCTGGTTGCTCCAGAGTCATACGATGGGCGAGAACTGACTTCGGGACGTCGTAGTTATTGTAAGGACCAATGGAAGGGTCGCTTTTGCGAATCGAGAGCTTCTTTTGTGGACAAGTGCAGATCTGCTCGGTACTTGGCAGTGGCATCGGCGGCTTTCTCGTCTTGGGGATATTTGCACATTGTGGTTTTGATTTAGGTGGTCTTGGCGGTACAACTGTAGGACTCGGCGAGGAAACGCGAACGGATTGATTCTGTCCTGGTTTTGGCTGCGAGCAGTTGCAGTCCATCTGTTGAGAACCTGCAAGTTTACAAGTTATGTAAAATTATTCTGGTAAAGTGTTTTACGGGATCACAGCGGTTCAATAGTTCAATTTTGGGGCAAATAGGGCGTTTTAAAAAAAGGGAGAATTTTTTAATATCACGGGAGCCAATAAATGTTAATAAATACAACATTCTTATAAGAAAATTCATATTCTATTAACAAATAAAATTATATTCCATCATTTGATGTTAAACTTCATTTTCCACAAATTTCTAAACTTTCAGAATCTTTGGAACTCTGTAGAATTTTCTAAAATCCTTCATGAAATCTTCTGGACTTTTCGATAACCTTTTAAAATCTTCTAGAATATTTTTAATTTTCCATATTGTAACGTGGAGCATGGCACACCACGAGATGGTCGTTGGTAGGTGTGAGGCAGGTCGGGGTAAGAGGTAGGTATATGAGAGCCAAGCTCGACTCGATACCTAAGACTCCGTGGCGCAATGGTTTGAATCAAAATAATAATTTCTTAGCATATAAGAATCAGAAGGATTTATACTTTACTGAAGATGATGGTGGAATTTTATGCGACCTCTGTACAAGCATTGAAAAATGTTTAAATATGTAGGTGCATTTTAAAAAATTGGTTAGACCTACAAACTTTGTATCAGTTCAATAGTTTAAAAGTAATAAAAAATTCTCGGTTGCCCCTGTTTTTCTTTCAAATTTGAATGGTAAAAGGAATTTCTTTCATAAATGCGAGTTTTTACTTTCATTATTTAATTCGAAAGTGATATATGAAAATTCGAAGATCGGCAGTACAATTTGGCAGGTTCAGCAAGTTATGTTATGTATAAAACTGTATAAAACTGTATAAAATTAATTATTCCTTATTAAGGTAAATGTCCCAGTAATCGTGACCTTAGTCCCAGTAATCGTTTCGCCGTTAATCTTATTTTTTAAGCATTTAACTTGATTGTATTTGATTTTGATAATAAATAATGCTAAAGCTCATTAGTTTTGGTCAGTAAATACTTTTTTAAAGACCTTTTATAATTATTTCTTTAGGTTATAAGCCAATTGCACGATTACTGGGACCGGTACGATTACTAGGCCATCTACCTTATATATAATAAATGAATATCAAAATAATGTGGCCTGGATTTTTTTTGTAATCATGGAATTATATAGATTAATGAAATTATTAAATTATAAAGTTATTGAAATATAAATTAAATGAATTTAAATGTTATTGAATAGTGAAAGATAAATTAAGTCGTAAAGGTGTTCTCCGGTCATACTGATAAATAATTTTCATGCATTCATTTTATAAAAAATCAGTTTTATATAATTGTCTTGCTATCTACCTGCTCGGTAAATTCCCGCTTCCCTCCACACGCATTTGACCCCACACAAAATCGTGTTCCCCGCTGAGGCGACTAGCTAGTCTCTGCGCATGTCCGAACGTGTGTGACCCAATCAACAACACAGAACCGCGAAAAGTGAAGGCACTTTGTAAGTACTCGATTCTTGGAATTATATTCTCCTGCAGCCCCATCAGGTGGGTACTTAACGAGAGTGTACTGTACTTTTCTTTTTTCTGTAAAATGTGTACGTATTATAAAGTCAAAACTTTTCTTATTCAGATCATGGCACTCTCCCACACCTAAATATTTTCTTTATTCATAATAATTGAATTTATTATATTGAATAATAATAAATTTAATACTGAATTTAAATAAATTCAATAATTTTCATTGTTTATTATAATTTTAGACATGAAATTAACAATAAAAAATAATGTGAAATCAGCCTCAAAAAAGACCCTCGAAAAAAACTAGGGTTACAAAAAAGCCGCCAAATAGTGCTTTGCAATTGCATCAAGCAAAATACATTTGAAAAAATTAAGCAATGCTGTACAAATTTCACAAAAGAATGTTGTGAAATCAGTAAGCTTCAATAAATATAATAAAATATCGCAAATGAAAGTCATGAAATCACTGAAATCTGCGAAATAAAATGAAACTGTTTGTGCTAGAAAATAAAAATCCAAACATCCAAAAAAATTCATAAAGAAAATATTGGCTCGCCTATGTTCCTTTTTAAGTTAACTGTTGTTTTTTTGCAACTACTATTATGGTCTTTAGAGTAAAAAAGACATAGGCCCGCCAAAATTTTCTTTATGAATTTTTTTGGATGCTTGGATTTTTGCTTTCTTGCACAAACAATTTCATTTTATTTGGCAAATTTCAGTGATTCCATTACTTTCATTTGCGATTAAGTGTTTTATTTTATTTGGCAAATGTAATTGATTTCATGACTTTCTTTTGCGATATTTTACTATATTTAGTAAAACTTAATGATCTCACAACATTCTCTTGTGAAATTTTTACGGCATTTACATGCCTAATTTTTTGAAATGTTTTTTGCTTGATGCAATTGCAAAGCACTATTTAGCTGCGTTTTTGTAACCCTCGTTTTTTTAGGGTCTTTTTTGTTGAACATTCTTGCTGAATTTTAAAGATTATAACATCAATTATAAGTGAAAATTTTATCTCTAAAGATATCTGTAATTATTATTTTAAAATACAGCTAATTTTTTTGTTTCCAGAAGAAAATTTGTATCAGTTAATTTATAGATCAGTTAAATTGCTCAGTTGGGAGTAGACAGTAAATTAAATGGTTAGATGTGACCTTAAAATCTTAGATGGATATTAAATAAATTAAAAATCCTTCTAAAAATATATTTCGGTAATATTAATGTTGATGTATAATTGTTTAATTTTTTTCTGTGTCGAAAATCGTGACCTCAGAATCACAGGGTTCTATCCCACTTTCTTATCGAAAATGAGTTTTTGACACTAATAGATAGTTGAACATCTCCTTTACTTGCAATTACTTACTATTTACTACTTATTACATTATTTACTACTTACTTACTATTCTTACTATTAAATTCTGTCTATAAATGAGAAAAAACTTTTATTTGGTGGAGTCCACGTAATCTGATCACGGGAATTTTCGTGTCGGAATGGGATTTGGCTCTAATTCAGGATATATGATTGTTTAGTAGTGAAACAAAATACCACTAAATATTTTTCGAAAATTCGAAAAAATGGCGGAGATATGGGACTTTGAGTTTTTGGACAATTTTTTTTAAACAATGTATCTTTGGTTCTAATTGACCGATTTAACTTTTCGGCATCTGAATTTGCTTGTTTTAAGATATATTTCAAAATAAATAAAAAAACAAAAAAATTAAAAATTTTTTGAAAATTTTGTGAAAAAAATAAAAATGAAAATTGCGTTTCCTAAAAAATGCCATTTTTTATTTTTTTTTATTTTTTCGTTGGAGGAAGGTATGAGTGTGCTCTATAAGCCCTAAAATTATTGGAGTGTGTTTGCCACTGGTTTTCGAGAAAAAAATTCAAATGTCACGTCTTGTATGGCGGGGCGGGGCATCACGCGTCGAGCGATGTAGTGCGGTCTGCAGCATTTGTTACATCCGCCGAAAACGAATGAAACCTATACGTTGCAAGAACAAGAAGAGGGTTTCATGGATTGATCCTAATTTTACTTTGATAGTTATTAAACGCATTTAGTGGTAGCACCACATTAGTGTAGGTGACCAGCTTACTTTTCCACTTTGGTATATGTTTAATTGCTTTATTGCCAAAATGCCTTGGAAAAGATGTTATAATCCGTTTGATCTAGCAGACCACGATTTAATTATAGTCCAGTCAATCTAGATGTTTTCCCAGCGTAAAATAGTAGCTTAAAAATTTGACAGATGGTTCTTCATAACATCTTATAAGATAAATGTAAAAAGTAACAGCTGAAAAGCTTCCCCCCCCCCCAATGTTGTAGAGCATGAAATTCTCTATATTATTACGCAAGTCAAACAAAAAACTTCATTTTTTACTTGCAAATTGATTATTAAGTAAGATTCTCCTTAAAAATTCAATAATTAATTCAAGGGCGAGAAATAACATTTTTAGAATGTGAATACCCGATAATGATACTTTCATTATTGAGCAATGTTCACTAATTTTTTTAATCACATTGATATTGCTGTTTCTTAAATATCACATTGTTAATTAAGAAAAGTACCTTTTTTGTTATTGCTGCGAGCGTCAATCCAGCAATCGCACATCGGGTTTCGCCATTCGAGTCGATACTCGAGCGTTTATATTTGATGAAACAACAAAAAAAAAATTTTTTTTCATTAAGTTGCAAATATTTTTCATTTTGCAACTAAGGGCAACTTTTCAAATGACCTTATTTCCGTGAAAAAAGAACGCAGCTCATTGTAATTTCGTATATCGAGTACATGTATTTTTAAAAAAATTTTGACGCCGAGTTCAATTAATTATAACAATTAGGAACGGAGAATGCAATTTTTTAAAACAATTTATACCTCCGCTTCTAATTAACATTGAGAGTTCAAGTTTGGGGAGATGATAAAGCTGCCTTCAGCCTTTCCATGTATCCCCGAGACATTCGATTTGAACCCTTATCACGGGGGAGAAGGCAAGTGAAAGTGACCTCTTCGCGGAGCGTCAATGCTGCGCGTCCGAGGGCGCTGGGGAGGGGATAGCGATTTCTCGCTTTTCGTCGCTCGTACGGAAACACTGTGGCGACTTCAAACTCCCTCGAGTAGTCATATCTACGAAACTGCTCGATGAAAATTGATTATTCTTTTTTTAATTTAATAGAGCGCATCGAAAGGAAAAATAATCTTCACTCGAATATGCGCTAATGCAATTTTTTAATCGTATTCTTTGCAATTGAAAATTGCAACTACATTATTTTTCAATGAATGTTTATTAAAAATGTTGAAACAACGTTTGCGAATCATCGCAAATGTGCGTTGCAAATTGTTTGCTCGCTTCGTCACCTCGCCGTAGCTTTTTTATGACAATTTCTCGGTAAAATAATACATCGGCACAAATTTTTTCATTTTTTTCGCCTCTTTTTATTTTACATAGCTACTAATTGAATGTTATAACTTTGACAATCGATGGAGTGCAAAAGTGCGTAAGGTAATGTTACGATGCAAAGTACGTTTTTGTCGAGTGTGTATTTTAGTCCTTCCCAGAAGTTGTCGAGATAAACGGGTTCTGAGAATCGGGCTCTTTTTGTGTCGTTGGTTACTGCTGCGTCTTTGTACAAGGTAATTTTTTTTTTCATACAGTGATTTTATTCGCAAGGTCGATGTTGATTTATTTGTGATTTATTCAGAAACCCGGCTACTAATTAAATGTAATAACTTTGATAATCGATGGAATGCAAAAGTGCGTTAGGTAATGTTAAGATGCAAAGTACGTTTTTGTCGAGAGTGTGAATTTCGTCCTTCGCAGAATTTGTCGAGATAAACGGGTTGTGAGAATCGGGCTCTTTTTGAGTCGTTGGTTACTGCTGCGTCTTTGTACAAGGTAATTTTTTTTATTTTTCATACAGTGATTTTATTCGCAAGGTCGATGTTGATTTTCTTGTGATTTATTCAGAAACCCGGCTACTAGTTAAATGCAATAACTTTGACAAGTACGTTTTTGTCCAGAGTGTGTATTTTCGTCCTTCCCAGAAGTTGTCGAGATACACGGGTTCTGAGAATCGGGCTCTTTTTGAGTCGTTGGTTACTGCTGCGTCTTTGTACTAGGTAATTTTTTCTGTTTTTCATACAGTGATTTTATTCGCAAGGCCGATGTTGATTTTCTTGTGATTTATTCAGAAACCCGGTTAATTAAACATGGCTGAAATGGACTAGTGCGAGATTTGTAATACTGCTTTGGAAAGAGGAAAGGAGAAATTATTGGGAAAGAAAGCGATTGTCGGCCTCGTTGAATGCAGTATCAAACGGATGGACAGAAAGCATTTGTCATTTCTGAAATTCCAGACGATGGAAGTCCACAAGTCGTGCTTCGTAACTTACGAACGTGCGTCCGCTATCGAATCAGCTTGGCGAATGAATGAGTCGAAAGGCGAAGGTACGAAAAGGAAGCGATTGTCTACTGGCAAAGACTTCGATTTTGCGGATCTCTGTTTTATTTGCTGAGACGACGCGTCGGACAAGTTCATACAAAAACAAACTAAGCTTCCCGTCATCAGAAGAGCAGCGGTTCGCATAGTTTGTGACGATTTGACGATTGCAAATATTATAAAAAGTTGTAATGAGTGTTCGCATGAATTGGGAAAAATTGTATTTGGTCGTATAGATTCGCAAAGCGATTTGATTGAAAAAAGAGCTCGTTATCATGATGCGTGCTACGCAAACTTGAAAAAGAAAAATTCAGGGTTAACACGCGGGCGTCTGGTAGATCAGAATAATGAATCTTGTTTTTGTTTCGTCGCGGAGTATCTTGAAAAAAATAGAGAAGAGTGTCAATTTTCGCTGAAAGATATTCTCCGGCAATATAAAGGCAACATTACTGGTAATCGGTATCTTGCGAATAGATTGAAGAGTCATTTCGGCAATGACTTGTACATTAAGGTTACTAGCAACGACTCTATTATTTGCTTCAGTGATGTCGGAGGTAAAATACTTTCTAAAGTGTGGTACTCGAGTAAAGCGGCAAATGAAGTGAAGGAGCGAAACAGAATCGGTGAAACAAAAAAACTGCGAAAATAATTCTTGAAGATACTCGCAGTCGATTTTACGATATTGAAAACTATCCAGAAACCGATTCTTTTTTGCAAAATGCTGAAAGTGATAGTCCTCAAACGTTGCTTCTCTTTCTGAAAACTTTGATAAAAAAAAATAAGACAAAAGAAGTAATATGACATAATAAAGTGATATCACTTTCACATTGTATTATCTCAGCAATCAGACCTCGATCATTTTTATCGTCTATTAAGCTCGGCCTCGGAACAATGATGCACAAAAAATTCGGATCGAAGGATCTAATCGATATTTTATGCAATTTGAGGTTTTGTTTTTCATATCATGAGGTGCTATTGTTCGAGTCGTCCATTCTCGATTGTCCACTGCAGTATACACTGGAAGATCCCTACATTCAATTTTCTTTCGACAATGCCGATCATAATACAAATACGATGGACGGTAAAAATACGTTTTATTCCATGGGAGGGATAATGATCGTGACTCCAGCCTCGAGTGTTTTGCCGAATAAAACGATTCCGAAATTGTAACAACTCCCGTCTGCCGATGCTTTAAGACGATTCGGTTTTGTACCGTTATCTTATTTTAAAAAAGAGAATTCTCGGGAGTTGCAGAACGTAATTATTACCGATTTGAGTTGTGACAATTATGCTTTTCCTATATCGAATAATGACTTGTTGTGGCTGTGTGCAAAAAACAAAAGTCCCGGAAATGTGAAGGGGTGGAACGGATTTATGGAAGATATTCTTAAAGATGTTTATTGTTCTGTCAGCAAAATAATTGCCCAAACATTCGTTAACAACCTTCCTAGTGAGTACGACACAATTTATACTGTCCTACTCGAAGCAGACAAGAAATGTAAGACTGAAGGGCAAAAAAAAGTTTTTGTGACATTTGATCAGCCTCTGCATCTCAAAGCTCGAGAAATTTTAGCTTACAGAAAAAGCGACGACGATTCTTTGAGTTCCGTAATTGTTCGTCTGAGTGGTTTTCATGCAGCGATGTCGTACTTGGGTTCGATAGGGTACATCATGAATGAAAGTGGATTGAAAGACGCATTGAAAACAATATACGCTGCGGCATCCGTGCAAAAAATGTTAACGGGACATGCATATTCAAGGTCGGTTCGGGGTCATACATTAATTCATCTCGTGCTTGCTAACTTGATTTTAAATTCTTTGGAATTTGATGAAGAATATGAAAAGCTTTTGATCGATTTAATTGAGAGTATAGGCCAGTCTGATTTTCGGGAAAAAGTGCAGAGTAAGGAATTCGAAAAAAATAAAGAACGCGTTTTTCATTCGTATTCAAGAGTTGCAAAATAAGGGACCCACGGCCAAACTCTGGATTCAGTACTTCTCGATGGTGTCTGTCTTGAAAAATTTCATAGCAGCCGAAAGATCAGGTGACTGAGAATTACATCTCGCTTCATTAAAACAAATGTTACCGTATTTTCACGCCACCGGTCACTTTCACTATGCTAAATGTGCCCATTTATATCTGCAAGACATGTACGATCTGGAAAATGTCTTGGAAATCGACGAATATAATAAATTTATTCAGCCCGGTTTTTTCACTATCCGGCGAACTGAAAAGTATTGGTCGGGCATTTGGTCGGAAATGATAATCGAGCAAGTACTGATGAAGGAAATAAAAACGGTTGGCGGCTTAACGCACGGGCGAGGGATGACGGGAAGCGTGATCGGAAAATGGGTTATATCGCTCATTGCTGTCATGGAAATCACCAAGGCTCTCGCGGACTTTTGCAATATTTCATTTCAAACAACTGAGCAGGACGTGGACGCTCGAGTTTCGCGAATATCGAGAGTCAAGGCCGATATTCGCAAATTAAACACATTTTTTGCCACGCGAAATCCATTCCCGAAATCAGATGACATTGTTTCATTAGGCTCAGGTGTCAAGGGCGATAAATCTATAAATTGTCACAATGCATTTGAAGTTGGCTCGTTGTCCTTGAAAAAAGTCATTGGTAATAATTTCCAAGCAGTAAAATTTCATAGGAAGGATAAGGTTCTTCCATTAAATGCGGTGAATTGTAAGGTGAGGATAAATGACAATGTCGTTCACATTTCTCCTACTCAGCTGTTTCAACGAATTTGTTTGAAAATCGAAAAGACGACTGACATAAAAGAATATTTACACTACGAGCTGGCTCCATTCCCGCTATCAATATTTTATGATGCTGGAATGCGTAAGACTCAAAAAGCAGCTTTTTATGTAAATTTCGATGCGACGAAAGTAGAGTTGCTTTCCGACGAAAATTATATTCACGTAATAGACGGAGGTTTTTTGTTGCGAAAAGTTGTGTGGCATCAAAACGAAAAAGTCCACGACATATTGAAAAAATATCTTGATTACGTCACGGCACATTATGTCGTAAACAGTTGTGTGGTTTTTGACGGTTATCCCGATCAAAATCAATCGCTTAACACAAAAAGTGTCGAACGAATACATTGAACAATGCGCCACGTTGGCTTCGAAATAGACTTCGAAAGATCAATGTCTATATGTTGCTCACAAGAGGCATTTTTATCCAATG
>JBAGKK010062969.1:0-27759 GCA_037177015.1 Euceroptres primus
AACTGTTTCACAGAGTTATGAGGCACACTAAGAACATTAATGTCACGCAGTATCAAGCAGATCGGTTCGGGTCCAAAGAACGGCCTTATTGACACCCCTCCTTTTTATGCAATTAACACTGCCGGGCGACAGTTTTAATGAGTTTCTGGATCGACTCTGGCCATTTGTAGTCAGGTCAAAAAATTTTTAATAAAATGGCAGCCATAAAAAAACCAACATTTTTTTTCCTTTTGTTTGTTAAATAAATTATTTTTCAATTAATTTTTTAAAATATCGGACCGTGAAACAATGCATAATTTCATAGACTTTCATCTAAAAAAAAATTTCAAATCCGATAAAAATTGTGGGCTGAAAATTGACTTGTCCACAGGCACCTTTTTTGACCTACTGTGCGGCGTATGAATAAAATTGGCGGCGGCGCCGTTAGGCGCCTCATGGTTTTGCAAAAATTTGCGCATCGGCAGTGTTTGGTTAGCGGGATCATGGTCAGTAGCGTCGGTGTGTCACGACGTACAGGGGGGCCAAATGAGGTGCCCGTAAACAAATTAACTTTTAGCCCAAACTATTCGACCGATTTCGATTTTCTTTTAAAATTAAAGCTTATGAAATTGTTAACGAAGTTGTCGAGGCATATTTTTTTAAAAGTTGTTTAATTTTTTTATATTTAACACTGAAAATTCATTTAAAAAAAAATTTCAAAGGTGCCACTTTGTGGGAATTTATCCAATTTATGCGAAAGTACAGAGAATTAGGAGGAAAACTTGTCTTGAATGATATCCAGCAGTATCAGATATTTAAAAAATTGTTTACAATTTTTATAAACAAATTAATCAACAAAAGTTAGATTTTTAGTAAAAATGATATATAGCTTCTTCAGATGTGTGTTTTTAAGTGGAAATCTGAAGAAAAAAAATCTCGATATGACATAAAAAAATAGAGACCATTTTTTAATTATTTAAACAAATTTTATAAACAACTGCATAAATTCGTCATTTTCAAATAGATTTCATTTTTCATTTCATTTCAAATAAATATCTTGCTCATAGCTTTTTTTTGCGATTTTCGGATTTAAGATAATTAGTGTTATTTGTTTAAACAAAATTAATTAACAAATGCATAATATTGTCATTTTTCAGTAAAAGGAATTCGTTTTTTTAAAATCAACTTCAGATATGTTAAAAATACCTCTTGATATGATACTTGCTTATAAAAAAATAATTTCTATTTGTTTAAACAAATTAAATGAACAAATTCATTGTTTTGCCATTTTTCAACATATAGTGTTACGTCGTAACAATTAATAATAATATTTTAATTATTTCATATTTTTCATTTGTGTATGTTATAAGGAGTTTTTAGTATTATTTTTACAGCTTCAAATTCCATAACTTCACTTTCTCTCACTTTTGTATTGCGATAAACTTCACGCTCTTTTGTCGAACTATTTGTACAACGCCTAATTTGATTCTTTTGTGCTACTCTCTTTATAATGGGAACGTGCTTTTCCCTTATTTTTGTCAAATAGTCTTTTATAGCTTCAAACATCTGTCTTCGAAATTAGTAGTTTCAAAATTGTAAAGTTTATGTTCATCCTCTAAAAGGCTTTATTGAGGCTTAGCTTGCTCATCCGTTTCCCTCAAATTACAGTAAATTTCGCCAAGCTTTCCTTTGGACCTTAAGTTCTATACCTAGCTCCTACAATCTACCCCTGCCCCTTTTCGTAATGGGCCTGTCCACGCTATCCCTCCTTCGCCAAAATTTACCCTTTCTTCCAAATTCTCGTACCACCATGCACCCTCCAAGCCCAATTTTTCCTCAGATAAACACCAGTATTCAGTAGAGCAACAAGCTCCTAATTTTCGCCTCGCAAACATTTATTTTTCGGACTTGAATCTTTCTCCTCTTTCGTCGGCTCTACCGAATAGTTATTTTATCTCCTGTTCACTTCACTATTACATCTAAACCTGTTTTTGTCTCCATATATTTAACCACACAATTGTAATTAAAATGTTTTTTGAAATTTAAAATATATACCACGTTAAATTTACAATTTGTGTTTCGTTATATTATTTTGATAAATTTGGGGAGTTCGAATCAAACCCCCAATACTCACGTTAAACTAAACGTGAGAATAAACATTGGTGATTCGAGCCGGATATTCCGATTGTGGAAACAACATTCTCGAGAAGTCTGCTATCCAGTGAAGCGTACATCGAATTGAGAAACATTTAAACATTTCAAATGAAGTGAACAAGTTTAGTGAACTTGAACAATTTGGACATTTGACATCTCGTGAGTTACACAAAATTCGCGAGAAAATTGTGAACTTTCGTATCGGAGTGAAGACCAGGCTCTTCGCAGCAGCTTGAATTGCGCATGGACGAGACGAGATTTGTGCTCCAAAATCTCCCATAACAAACTTCTTGACAAATCGGCCAATAAGTTAAACTCCAATAATCGATTGGAATATCGAAGACGCAAAACTTAAAGTTTACAAAGCTAAAATCAGCAACGCACAACATGTGTTAGCGAATTTCGAAAAATTTTTGAGCGATTTCGTGCCAGAAAGAGATTTTCCTGCCAGAAATAAGACAAAAGGAATTAGGTTGTAAACGCGAAAATTTCGATAAATTCGTATCCGAGGTGGAGTTACTTGAAGACGATCCCGATTATGGAAACGTTAGAACTCAATTTGATGTGTTATTTTTCGTGTTATAGTAAAGCCTTTCTTCTAAGCAAAGCCGCGACCGCGACTTCCGATTCACAAAATATATGAGATTCTTTAACTCCTTCACCTTTGGTCAATAATTTAAATTTAGAAGATCTCGCCATCGGAAGCTCCGTTCAATCGCATAGAGGAAACCTCCCATTGTTAAACATACCGACATTCAGCGGAAGCTATGACACGTGGTTAGGATTTCATGATTTATTTAAATCTCTCGTCGATGATAATAAATCCATTACAGATATTGAAAAATTGTATCACTTAAAAGGTTGTTTAAAAGGCGATGCTGCGGAAGTCCTAGCTCTAGCTTCAATTGAACTGTCGGCAAAAAATTATAGTGTCGCGTGGGAATTCCTAAAAGAGCGTTATGATAATCGGAAAATCATTCGCGAAGGACACGTAAAGTCTCTACTACATTTGCCTTGCATATCAAAAGAATTTCCCGTTCGTTCGTTCCTTGATCAAATACAGAAAAATATCAGAGCTCTTAAAGCCTTAAAAGAATCCGTAGATAGCTGGGATACGCTGTTAGTAGTTATCATTAAAGAAAAACTGAATCCTTTTCTTCGCGAAAAATGGGAAGACTCTAGTAAAGAAATTTCCCAACCCACTTATGTCGATATAGTAGCCTTTTTACAAAAGCGCGCTCAATTTGAAGACACTAAGTCTTATCAGCAAGTGTCAATAGCAAAAACTCAAAACTAGTTTGATAAAAAATCATCTTTATATTCACGCCAAAGTCAGTGCTCACAACATGCGTACATGGCTTCAACCACCAAGGTCGTTTGCTCCAATTGCGGGGGAGAACATTTTGTTTCGCTTTGTAAAAAATTTAAAGTTTATCGCCGCAAGGGCGTTTTGAGGCCGCAAAAAAAGCCTCCCTCTGCTTGAACTGCTTACGCAGCAACCATCGTGTTTCGGAGTGCTTTACCACTCATTGTCGTAAGTGTAATTATAAACATAATACCCTTTTGCATTTTGAAAGACCATCGTCTATAGAATCAGCAAGTTCAGAGCATACGGCTCAAACTCCCACAACAAGCAAATCTGTTACTTGTGCGCTCGCGAATGTTACTTCTGAAGGTTTACTATCCACTGCTATTGTTGACCTATTTAATCCACACGGAAAATCGGAAACTTGTGTATTTTTAGATTCAGGTTCACAAGCAAATTTCATAACTGAAAGCATTACATCTTTTCTAAATTTACGCAAAAAGGTAGTTGACATTTCGGTCACTGGTGTCGAACACACTTCCACAGGGATCAAACATTCAGTTTCCGCGACTATGAAATCGCGATTTAGTAAATATCAAAAAAATCTTGATCTTTTCGTGCTTTCTCGTATCACAGCAAAAATTCCCTCTTTGCCTATAAATCGGGCTGAGCTTGAAATCCCAAAAAATATCACTTTGCAGATTAGTCCAGTGCATTTCGAAAAATTTGTTTAGGTGACCCAAAAATTTTGGGTACATTTTTTCTTTTTGTGCTCGTTCGAAAGGGGCTTCAATGGACACCTTAACCCTGGATTTGCGCATTGTCCAAGTTGCCCCTTTCGCCGCCATCTTGGATAAGATTTTTTTATTTTGATCGCTCATATCTCACGTTCTAATCATCGCACAGTGATCGGACCGTGACCGTTGGATTCGTTACGATTTGCTCTTTAATTAAGTTTGTGTAAACTTTTACTCTCTAATTCACTGGAAAAAAGTTTTAAGCGTCCGGAGTTGAAAGTTCTACGCCCAAAGTACTTTCGCTCGGCTTTTCCGCTCGTAGTTCTTTTCCAGTGCATCTGAGACCTTGCACACACAATAAATGACATTTGAAGTAGACTCAATTTCACACATTTTGAAAAAAAATTTATCTCGATCCGTCAATTTCTCTCCCGGCAATCCACGCTCAAATTTGCGCTGTCCGATTTCGAGGACTCTTATACTCGCGATTTGCGCTGTATTTCTCGCTTTTTTTATTAACGAAACGATAATCTATTGTACGATATAATCTATTATACGACAAATTTCTCAAATTTTTTAATTTGAGATATTTCAGGTACATTCTAAAGGGTTTTTTTGGGTAATAAATAACGCCTCGCGTTATTTTCGTGTAAGATTTTTTCATTTTTTCACACCACCTCCGAGGTAGAGTTAACGGCGCGTTTTTTTTATTGTGGTTTCCCCAAGAGGTCTAATCTACACTTTTTTCGATCTTAAAATTTTTTTATTCCTTTTTATTCTCCTTCGGATTTTTAGTCGACTTGCTCTTAATTTTCCTTGCTATGTTATAGTTATTCCCGTCGTCGTCTCATGTCGGGATCTTGCCTTTCTTTTAGTGGATGTACTCGCTGTGGGTACAGGTAGCATTGTGGGAAGGTCGTAGTAATCCTCTTCATTGTCTTCATCCAAATCTTCTGCTTCTTTGCTAACGTTTGTACAGGTTTCACTACAGCAAATCTTGCACAGGATTGAACATTTTAATCCTGCCTTTTGACATCCACAGACTGCACCGTATTTTTTTGTGCCGCCCCCATCGATCACAAACTCAAGAGTCTGAGTCGTTAAAATGCATTGAAGTCAGAGGCCTTAATCAAAATTAAGAATGACCTTCATTTGAGGGCGAAATAAAGGATCTGCAAATGTATCAGAGTACCATAATCTTCCTTCCACTTTCGTGCTTTTAAAAATTTGCCATTTAAAATTTGCCTTTTGTAATTTTAATATTTTAATACATATTTGAAATAATACATATTTGAATCAAACTTTAATTAATAATCGTTATTTTTTAAATTAAAATTTAGCATTGACTTTTTTAAAACTTCCGACTCTTGATTTCGTGGATTAATATTTAGCATGGAGCTTTTTAAAACTTCCGATTCCTGAATTCGTCGCAAATAAAACTTAAAATTTCGGAGTTGATGAGAAATGTATAAAGCATAGTCTTGTTTCTTATAATTTAATAAGAATTTATTTTGTTGGTTACTATTTCATAATTTATTGAAGGAGCAGAAAAGATGTGAAGTTATTTGAAAGTTAAAGTTAGTTTCTACTTGAGAGATACAATTCTCGCCCCCGAAATAAAATGTTCAATCCTGTGCAAGATTTGCTGCGGCGAAACCTGTACGAACGTTAGCAAAGAAGTAGAAGACTCGGACAAAGGCGATGAAGAGGATTACTACGACCTTCCCACAATGGTGCCTGTACCCAGAGTGAGTACATTCACGAAAAGAAAGGCAAGAGAAATGACCCCGACATGAGACGACCACGGCAATGACAATAACATAGACAACGAAAATTAGGGCATATAATAGAAATGTGTCGCTATTCACAATAGATTATCGTTTCGTTAATAAAAAAAAGCGAGAAATACAGCGCAAATCGTGAGTATAAGAGTCCTCGAAATCGGACAGCGCAAATTTGAGCGTGGATTGCCGGGAGAGGAATTGACGGATCGAGATCAACTTATTTTCAAAATGCGTAAAATTGAGTCTACTTCAAATGTCATTTATGTGTGTGCAAAGTCTCAGATGCACTGGAAAAGAACTACGAGCGGAAAAGCCGAGCGAAAGTACTTTGGGCGGAGAACTTTCAACTTCGGACGCTTAAAACTTTTTTCCAGTGAATCAGAGAGTATAAGTTTACATAAGCTTAATTAAAGAGCAAATCGTGACGAATCCAACGGTCACGGTTCGATCACTATTCGATGATTAGAACGTGAAATATGAGCGATCAACATAAAAAAATCTTATCCAAGATGACGGCGAAAAGGGCAACTTGAACAATGCGCAAATCCAGGATTAAGGTGACCATTGAAGCCCCTTTCGAACGAGGACAAAAAGAAAAAATGTACTCAAAATTTTTAGGTCATTACTAAATGCACTGGGCTAAGATCCCGAGTTTTACAAACCTTCCAATATCGACATTCTTATTGGCGTCAGACTCTATTACAAACTCTTGTGCGTAGGTTAAATTCAATTGAAAAATCATCCTGACGTTGTGCTTCAAAAACCTCAGCTCAGTTGGATCGTCGCGGGTAAAATAAACAGCCCTTCTTTCACAAGCGAAGTGCAGTGTCATCTCGCGCTACACTCACCACCTCTCGACTCGAGTCTCACTAAATTCTGGGAAGTCGAGGAAATTCCCCGTTCAGAAATACTTTCCACTAAAGAAAAGGCATGCGAGGCTCATTTTTCAAATAATACGCAACGTGATTCCGATGGTCGCTACATTGTCAGATTACCCTTCAATGAAAATAAAAGCAAACTCGGAGATTCGCTCCCCATGGCTTTTCGTGGTTTCACATACTTAGAAAATCGTTTCGTAAAAATCCTAAATTGAAATTGGAATATTCCAAATTTCTAAACAAATATGAGGCTTTGAATCACATGTCGGTTATCAAAAATTCAAGTCTTGCTGAACTTGGATTCTACTTTCCACATCATCAAAATCAGACAGCCTCACTACTACAATTCGAGTCGTTTTCAATTGTTTTGCCAAAACTTCTTCTGGCGTTTCTCTCAATGATTCGCTGATGGTCAATCCTACGATTCAGAATGATCGGTTTTCTTTGCTAACTCGATTTCGTACTCACAAATATGCTCTCACTACGGACATAGAAAAAATGTATCGTCAGGTCCTAGTACGTACCGATGACACTATCTACCAAAAAATACTCTTTCGCGAAAATAAAAAACAACCTATAAAAATATACTCGTTAAATACTGTCACAAACGGTACTTCTTGAGCCTCTTTGCTGGCCATTCGCGCGTTACATTAATTAGCCGAGGACGGAGGAGCACAAAATCCAATCGCAGCTGCCGTTCTGAAAGCAGATTTTTACGTGGATGATCTTTTGACCGGCGCAAACACGTGGCGCAAGTCGCAAAACTATTCGACCCACTAGGTTTATTGGGCCCTGTAATTGTCCAAGCCAAAATTATGATTCAGCTCTTGTGGAAAGCTAGCGTTTCTTGGGATGGCTCAATTCCTCTTAGTATCCACACAATGTGGACAGAATACAAAGAGCAATTGCCGCTTTTAAGCAACGTCAGATTTGATCGTCTTATACTCGCTCCCGACTATAGCGAAATTCAAATGCACGGTTTTTCTGACTCAAGCGAAAAAGCGTATGGAGCTTGCATTTATTTACGCTCAACTGATGCTCAAGGCAAGCATCATTCCTTTCTAGTTTGCTCAAAATCAAGAGTCGCACTCTGAATCAATGACACTATGACAGTACCGAGCCTAGAGTTATGCGCGGCCCTTTTACTTTACCTTACTCGAATCGCGGAAATCCAGAAACTTACTCCATCTTGCGAGTGGAGGCATGTTCCCTGCCAAGACAACTCCACAGATTTGGTATCGCGAGGCCAAATGCCTCAAGAATTTTTGGAATCTTAAATCTGGAGAAACGGTCCTCACTGGCTCTCGCAGGAGGAATCTCATTGGCCTCCAAAAATTCACGTGAATCTATATTCACGTGAATTTTTGGAGACCAATGACCGCCTGAACGCTCATTTATCGCCGCGCCAATTAACGTGAAAGTGGCCCTCTAAAGAAAAATCTTCTCGAAAAATATAGTTCGGTGGCCAAATTTCAGCGCCATATCGCGTATCTACTTCGGTTTGTTCACAATTTAAAAAACCAAACCAATAAATATATTGGTCCTCTCTCTGAAGAGGAACTTGATGCTTCAACTCGACGTACAATTCAGCTCACGCAATCAGCTGAATTCTCGAAAGAAATCAGTCATTTGAAAAATGACGAAAAAATTGATGTTTGTAAGATCTTATGTTGTTGACCAGGAAGACGTAAATGTTCAAAGATGTTGTTAAAAAAATGTTAAGATTACTGGTCAAGTTCTCTTGGAGTAGTTTATTTTTATTTTTAGTTTAGTTTTATTTTTTATTTTTAATGAATGAAAGAATCAGGTGACACTTTATACCTCCCGGCGCACCACACTTCGGTGGTCTATGGGAGGCTGCAGTGAAATCCTTCAAGCACCATTTTTTGCGCACGATCGGGGACGCTTTACTAACATATGAGCAACTTGAAATTTGTATAAGGATTACTGGTCCAGTAATCATTGGACCAGTAATCTTAACATTTTTTTAACAACATCTTTGAAAAAATTGATGATCGCAGTCGCTTAATTCCTTTGAACATATTCGTTGACAATCGGAGAATTCTCAGGGTTGGCGGTAGGCTTGTTCATTCAGAACTGTCCTATGATCAAAAACATCTCATTTTATTACCTTCAAATGATCACATTACTCGACTCATCCTTCGCGAAGGGCACTTAAGGCTCAAACACGCCGGTGCTCAAACCACCTTATATTCGGTTCGAGAACACTACTGGCCACTAGACGGGTGTAATATAACTCCTTGAATGGTTCATCAATGCGTACCATGTTTTCGCGCTATACCGCGAGGAGTAGATTTCAAGATGGGGGATCTTCATCAGGAACGCACCTCACAATCGCCTCGACCTTTCCTTAATGTCGGTGTTGATTATTGAGGTCCACTGTACATTAAGAAAAACGTTTTCAAAATCGAAAAAAGATTAAAGTTTATGTCGCAATCTATGTTTGCATGGTCACTAAGGCTATCCATCTTGAATTGGTCAGTAATATGGTAACAAAAGCTTTTATTGCTAGCCTTGTAACGGAGTTACATCGTTAAGGCTCTATTTAACCTATCTACTAATCCGAGGAAGCACGAGGAGGACCGGACCTGTCCCATCATAGGGTAGCAGGCCGGACGGTCGTTCCTCGTGCTTCACTTCGTTCCTGCCCGCCCCATCGTGAGCATTATATCAATTGGTGATACTTGAACAGTGTGTGCCTACATTGGGATTTTGTCCTCGTTGTTGCTGGCCCTCGTATTTTTCACTCGCCGCCTTCGAGGAATACCTACACAGCGTAGAATATTCATAGGTGAATAAACTATTGTTACGAGATCGACCGTGTCATGTATTTTACCCTTCGCTCTCAGCTTTCCAAATCCTAAGCCTTTCCCCTAATATAACACTCCCACTATAGCCTAAAAAGACTTTTTTCTAGGAGAGGAAAATTGAAGTCAATCTACTCCGATAATGGAAAAAATTTCGTCGGCACGAATTGCGAGTTTAACGAACTGTACCAATTGCTTCTCTCGGCTGAGCACAATAAGAACGTGCAGCAATTTTTAATGAATGAAAGAATCACGTGACACTTTATACCTCCCGGCACACCACACTTCGGTGGTCTATGGGAGGCTGCAGTGAAATCCTTCAAGCACCATCTTTTGCGCACGATCAGAGACGCTTTACTAACATATGAGCAATTTGAAACTTGTATAATTGAAATCGAAGCAGTTTTAAATTCTCGACCTATTTCTCCTATGTCTGCCGATCCAAATGACCTTCGTCCCTTGACTCCCGGTCACATCCTAATTGGTGGTCAATTAACAAACCTCCCACAGATAAATCTCTCGGACAACGCCTTCCAATCGACTATCGGCTTGGGAGCACACTCAAAAAATGCGGGAGCATTTTTGAAAAAGGTGGCACTCGGAATACTTGAATCAGTTCATCGTTCGCAGCAAATGGCCACTCAACTCAAGCCATTGTATCAAAATCGGATCCATGGTAATGGTCAAGCAGGATGAAATCACTCCTCCGCTGCAATGTAGGCAGAGTCATCGCTGTCCAGACAGGCGAAGATGCAATCATCAGATCAGCTGCTGTAAAGACTGTTAAGGGAGCGTATAAGCGCGGAATTAAAAAGCTCTTTCCTCTTCCTATCGAGTCTGCAGTATCCACCAACGCCTAAGAAAATTAAGAGAAAAAGTCGTTTTCTCTATGCTGCTTTCAGCATGCCATAGTCTTTAAACTTCTTAAAATTGCGTTAATTATTTGGTTTCCTATGTATCACATTATTCTGCTTTTCTATTATTTAAGGCAATTTAAAACTCCCGTTGAACGTGGATCGTTCAAAAGGAGTGGCATGTTACGTCGTATCAATTATTATTAATATTTTGATTATTTTATATTTTTCATTTGTGTATATTATAAGGATTTTTTAGTATTATTTTTACAGCTTCAAATTCCATAACTTCACTTTCTCTCATTTTTTGTATTGCGATAACCTTCACGCTCTTTTTTCGAACTATTTGTACAACGCCTAATTTGATTCTTTTGTGCTACTCTCTTTATGATAGGAAAGTGCTTTTCCCTTACTTTTGTCAAATAGTTTTTTATAACTTCAAACATCTGTCTACGAAATTAGTAGTTTCAAAATTCTAAAGTTTATGTTCATCCTCTAAATGGCTTTATTGAGGCTTAGCTTGCTCATCCGTTTCCCTCAAATTACAGTAAATTTCACCAAGGTCTCCTTTGGACCTTAAGTTCTATACCTAGCTCCTACAATCCACCCCACCCCCCTTTCGTAATGGGCCTGTCATCGCTATCCCTCCAAGCCCAATTTCTCCTCAGATAAACACCAGCATCCGGTAGAGCAACAAGCCCCTAATTTTCGCATCGCAAACACTTATTTTTTACTATTACATCTAAACCTGTTTTTGTCTCCATCTATTTAACCACACAATTGTAATTAAAATGTTTTCTGAAATTTAAAATATATACCACGTTAAATTTACAATTTGTGTTTCGTTATAATAAACAATTAGTAATTGTTGTTAAAAAATGTAATAAACAAATGCATAATTTGGCCATGTTTTAGTAGATAAATTTAGTTTCTTGAACACAATCAATTAAATGTGTATAAACAATGGGCGTTTACTGTGATATTTTTCTGTTAGACAACAATTCATAATTTTTGAACAAATTTAATGAACAAATTACTCTGAGACCGTTTTTTAATGGAAACGCCATATTGTTTTTTATGAAATCGACTACAATTTTTAAGCAAGGTCTCATTGTTATGATACTGTATTATCCGGCAGGACATGTTTATTATTTTTACAATTATTAATAAAAATCAGTCAAAATTATGAACAATGTATAAAAAACTCTCAGTTCGTTCATGTTTCTCCAAATAAAATTGTGTTTCTATAACATATTCATCCACCCACAATTCAGTATGAATTCTTTTGGTTAAGAAATTTTGATGTTAAACAGTTAAATGAGAAGTGCCTTAGCTTCTGGAAGTAATGGTTTCTCATGTTTTGGGAACTCGCATCTATAACTTCCCAAGTACGAATCAGCAGTAACTAGTAGTCGATTTCATAAAAAACAATATGGTGTTTCCATTAAAAAACGGCCTCAGAGTAATTTGTTTATTAAATTTGTTTAAAGATTATGAATTATTGTCTAACAGCAAAATATCAGAGTAACGGCCCATTGGTTATACACATTTAATTGATTCTGTTAAAGAAACTAAATTTATCCACTAAAACATGGCCAAATTATCCATTTGTTTATTACATTTTTAACAACAATTACTAATTGTTTAGTACTAATAAAAAATAACTATAGGTAGCTACTAGCAAGAGAGAGAGAGAGAGAGAGAGAGAGAGAGAGAGAGAGAGAGAGAGAGAGAGAGAGTTGCACATACAGTTGTATAACTATAGCTAGCGTTATCGCTCTCTCTTTGTATGACATTCGTTATACACTTACTGTATACACTTCCGTAACGCTTTTATTTAACGCTTTTCGTGACGATTTTTGCTGGTTAGCTCCCGCTCCAAATGTACCATAAGGAACTTCGTTCCAAAAAATAAACAACTTTTTTTAAAATATGCCTCAAAAACTTTGTTAGAAATTTCATAAGATTTAATTTAAAAAAAAAATTAAAATCGGTCGAATAGTTTGGGCTAAAAGTTAATTTGTTCACGGACACCTCATTTGGCCCCACTGTGCGACGGCGCAACCCTCTAATTTATAACATACGTATTACAACCGTTAATCCTCATCGCTTGCCTCAATAAGAATGCAGTAGACTAAAAAAAGTAAGGCTGCTTATTTTTTATGAGTACCGAATACTTTAATAATGTAAAATGAAGCATTGCTAATAATAGAGGTCTGCGCCACCACGTCGACACCACCGCCGATTTAGGACGAAGATGTCTACATGAAAATGCTCAAATAGGCGCAAAATAAATGTAACAATGGTAACGTATGATGGCGCATATATTTTCTTGCGCAAAATCGACTTTCTGAGCTGATAAAGCTTCACTTATGACCAACTTCAGATTACTTCTTTGTTACTAAAACATTCTAACGGTTGGTCTAACTATTGTTTATATTATTTATCGACTGGTTTTATAGTTTTATTAAATTTTATTCAGTAAATTGTTGTTTCCATCTTCTTCCTCTATATGAAGCATAGAATAAATCGCAAAAAAGATCGTTTCAGTAACTCGCGCCGTTATTGACGCCACCGCCGAAAATTGAGACCAGCGTCACACCGGCGAGCCACCGATAAAATTTAGCCTAAACGCCGCCGTCAACCAAAGTCACGTCAGCGTAGACCTCTACCTAATAACCATAACCAAGTAGAAATGCCTATAGCCGAAATCATCGTGAAATATTTAGTCTGAACAAGCTAAAATCGGCTAAAAATATGTATCTTTGTAGGCTACAAACTGTTTTTGCACATTTCGTAAATGAAAATTACTTGAAAATATATCATTTCAATTAAATAAAAAAAATCATTCTTAATATCAAGCCTACAAATTTAAAAATTTTCAAAAATAGAGAAAAAACTATTTTCATTTTTTTAAGGATGGCGCACCAATCAGAAAAATCTGCAAACAATAGCGCAAATAAAGGATATTTCAAGGCATGTGCATGAATTTTTTCAAAAGTTTTCCTTATAATCAGTGCGGTATTATATTGACCCTCGATAAAAGTAATTGTTTATAATCTTAGATGGTAATTTTGGCTTTAGGGTCAGAATAAAAGAATTCAGTTAATTCTTAAGGGCATTTAGCAAGGTGGCCACGTGACCAAGATATCGGTAATTTATATTCCCCGAGTTTTCTCGTAATTTATTAATTTAAATGAATTTTCAAGAGGTGTCAGATGCGCGGAAATTCTTTTATTCTGACCCTAAAGCCAAAATTACCATCTAGGATTATAAACGATTGTTTTCCTTATAAATTGCATTCTAGAAAAATTGTTAAAATATTTATACTAAATTTTGAGGTTATGTTAACAGTTCAAAAAATCTAAAAAACAGTTGCCTACATGCATTTTCAAATTCTCCACCAGCATACCAATTTTTATCCTGTTTCGTCAAAAATTATTAGAGACAAAATAATTATCGAAAAACATTATACTAAAGCTACCACTTACGGTCAGGGTTGGGGGCTAAACAAAGTTTCAAACATTTTTATTTTTAAGTAGAATTTCAAAAATATAACCCAAAAAATCGGTCCTTTCGAAGGTGATTTTAGTATTATTGACCAGCTAGAGTCTTTGCCAAAAACGGAAATTACGTCGGTCTTTCTCACACCCTATCTCGACCTTTAATTATCGAAAATGCTTCAAATAACGCTTATTAGACGCAGAGTTAAATAAGATTTCCGATGCCTTTTTAGAAATCTCTCTACCTTTATTTCTTGATGAAAGGCAGGCATATTTTTAATACGATTTTTGTAAGCGGTCCCACAATTCTGATCGGTAATGTACGTAATTTATGTTTTTTGTTAATCTCAAAAACATGAATAATTTGGACGAAATTATTGGTTTTATTGAAAAATAAAAGTTTATGGCAAAATTGTACAATTGTAGCACGAAACAACAAAATAGTCCAAAATTCTATAGATGCGTTTGTCACATTTTAATCCATGAACCAAATCACGAGATACCCCCCCACCCCTCATTTAAACCCATTTTGACGCCGTCTGGCGGCACTTTTGCTTCCGGGAAACCGTTTGGCAATGGTATAACACTTTTTATAACAACAAATACTATATGTTAATCAAATTTTAAGCCATGTACCAAATCAATACTAGGCATCTCCAGTCATCCTTCCTACAATCGCAATTCCGCACACTTCAGCTGCACTATTGAAAACGATATCTCTTAAAATTATCGATGTGCTCCGACGGGGTTCATTTTCTCGTGAGGTTTCTGAAACGATTAAGATAAAAAAAATGTCTCAACCCAATCAGACAATATTTAGGAGTTCCCCAAGCTGTTCAACATTGAACAAATTGAACATATTTTGAGATTGTTTCTTATTCTACATTTACCTACTCAGTGGCAGGACATCGGTCTCCATGCAGCTGCTTAAGTGTAAGGGAAACATAATAAGACATTTAGTTAAAAATTATATTTGAACACAAATGTTAAAAATTTGACAGAAATTGAAAATCATCGTAGGCGAGTGCTGGTCTCCAGTTACATCAGGCATAGAGATTGCCACGAACAACATCCTATTGGCTTATCTCATTACTGTCGTTACTGGCTTTAAGATCAAACGCAACACTTGAGACTGGCACTAATAGCGGCAAGAAAAATGATATCTTTCTCTTGCGTTGATTGTTTTAAATTACTTTTGAATGGTTCAAAACATTATCTATTTGCTTCAAAATTAGGTGAAGTTTGTCCCAAGAGGACTATGTTTGCTGCAAAAGGATTCCTTTTAAAACAAACAAAAATCCTATTAACCTTCATCCCATATGGGTAGATTCCTATGTAGAGCCCCATATGGAAATTTTCAGCATGGCTCATCCCTTTGAGTTTCCATTTAAGGGAATTAGAGCTTCGTGAAACTTCTTTTTTAAGTGACATTAAAGCAGAATAAACAGACATGGGAATTTTTTGTTTACTATGCTACTTTAATTAATTTTATTTGTGATATCAAATGGAATTTTCTCTTATTTTTTTTTCTCTATCAACTTTTATTTTTAATTCTTTATTTATAAAGAATTAAACATAAAAGTTGTGAAGGCTGAGAAATTGCCGATTTTCAATTTTGGTGAATTTAGAGAAAAAAAAATAAGGGAAAATTCTATTTGAGATCATTTCGAGATCACAAATAAAATTAATCCAATGAAGGAAAATCCCAAAGGTCGTACTGATAAAGAAAAGCTAAATGCAAAGGAATAATCTAAAGCCTCCAAAAATGGCGGAATAAGAAAAAAAAACAAGACAAAATTAAATATGGTCACAACCTGGAAATTAATAATTTCATCGATCAGTTAAGAATGAACACGAGACATCAAAATAATCTTCAAAAGAAATAAGACACTTTACTATAAGAAAATTGCGAAATCAAATTAAACTTTACGTAAGAAGTCGTTTTTTCTTCGGAAGCTGCTTGTCAAAAGGGAAGAGAAGCGCCGGTTTCTTTTCTTCCTTGACGACCATCTTGGCAACCGAAATTTGACAGGATCGCAACTTGAAACGGTACCGCTGGGCCACAAAAGAAACTGAATTTTGAGCTCATAATTAAAAATTAATCAGCTCAATCCATAAGATGGTTAATAATCGTATTTCTCCTCCAAATACAGTAGAATCCCCTTCGTGCCGCACTTCTTCGTGTCAGTCGCCTTCGAGTTGTGGTCACGTGACCCCTCAAAGTCTCGTCCATGTCGCGGAAGTTACGTCAAAATCTGCGCGCGCACCACAATCCAGTGCCGTGACTAATACTGATGCTCATGGTATATATGTCGTAGGCATTTAGAAAAATCCGGCGTTAAGTTTAATGCCTAGGCATTTAGCCAAATGCCGGCAAATAGACGAATCTACCTGCCTAATCTTTTCTTTTGCATATTTGCCTGATTTAAATCAGACATTTAGCCGACTGCTTAGGTGTTGGTTAAATGCCTAAAGTGACCCATGCAGTTAAACGAATTTAATTCTGAATCAATTTCGTTACATTTATATTATCATTCTAAGTACCTGATAGGCTTCAGAGTATTAGGAGATAAATTTTTACAGTGAACTCCAAAGCTTTTGAACTATTATAAGATTTTAATTCTCTCAAACTTTCTTTAATCATATTTTAGTAGTTATTGTAATAAAGTATTACTGAAAAAATCATCATACAAATTCAAAACATAAAAAATGTTTTATTGTCATTGTAAATGTCAAGCAGTTATAAACATTGTCTTAGGCGACACCTCGGTATTTTTTTTTATACTGAGACAAATACACTCGAATCCCGGTTCAAGATGGGTTTTGGGTATTGCCTACCTTAAAGCGGGATAGTCCTTGAGTGTCTCTGAACACAAACAGTCAGGGCTGTAGGAACCACTTTCAGTCGGAATAATATGAATTATGTACGAATAATATGAATTATGTAACTGAATTACGTACGCATGTAAATTTTTTTACCATAAGCAATGAAAATTCTTAAATGACGATGAAAAGTTAATGAAAGAAGAATTTTCAGCGTGTTTTCAAAAGTAAATGTAAAAGGCGAATTGATACTGCTCGCTCTGTTACTGCAGTACTGCTTGACTACTACTCGACGATCGTAATCCCTCTCTACCCTCCGACCCACGCAAATACGGAGTGCCGCCGAACGAAATTCTAGGAACATCTTAAACCGGGATTAGAGTGTAATATTCATAGCATAATGGGAAAATAAAATATACATATTTTTTCTTCTGTCATTTGCAATTGTTTATAAAAATTATTTAAAAAATAATACTAAATCTCATTATTTTACAAAACTGACTGCACCAATCGATTCTACAGGAAAAATGATGAAGGAAACCTAAATAACATTTCTTAGTCAGACTTCAGTTTGTTAGTATAAAACGGTCATAAAGGAGATGGAGAGTGAAAGTGACTATGTCAAGTCCCAAGCAAAATTACGTGTAGAGGAGAAGTAGAAAAAAGTGGAACATACGGAGCTTGCAGTTAGCGGGAGTGTACTGTATATCTAAAAAGAAAGAATTTACTCTAACAAATTTCACTATGACAAAAAAATGTTATATAGGTTTTTTCATCATTTTTCCCGCAGAGTCGATTAGCGCATTCAGTTTTTCAAAATAATGAATTTCAGTATAATTTGTCTAAATAATTTTTTATAAACATTTGCAAATGACAACAAAAATAGGTATATTTTATTTCTTCATTTTGCTATGGATCCACTAATTAGTTTGATGCTATCTGACGCGGATTTTGCTTGGGACTTGACAGTCACTTTCACTCTCCTGCATGCAATTGCTTATGACCATTTTATACTAACAAACTGAAGTCTGACTAAGAAATGTTATATGTGTTTTCTTCACCATTTTTCCTGTAGAATCGATTGGTGCAGTCAGTTTTTTAAAATAATGAATTTTAGTATAAATTGTTTAAATAATTTTTTATAAACAATTGAAAATGACAGAAGAAAAGATGAGTATATTTTAATTTTCCATTATGCTATGAATGGAATAGTTAGTTTGATGCTATTTGCCCCAGTTTTTGCCTGGGCCTTAATGGGTTAACTTATCACAACACGTTAAAGCCTGATGACAACTAAAATCACACTTTATACTTGCTCTGAAACAAGAATAATATAGCATTATATCTCGCCCTCCATGACCAGTTTGAATGTGTGCTTTCAGTAACTTCGGAAAAAAATCTTCAATTGTAATCACATAAATAAACTGATCAGTCTCGTTTTTTCGTCTTAAAATTACATGGCATTTACTCCCGATTTATTAGAGTTCATACATTTTAGAATAGTGATAATCAGATTAACTCTTTTTGAACCCATTGTTTCACTCTCTCTCAATATTTCTTTAACATTTTTAATCTGACTTTTATCCTACGTATGTAGCTGTATTGCTTTTTTGTTTATCATAAAATGCTTTAAACTTTTTTTCATATTCCCTTCGACTTACTGTATTTTCTTTCATTTAGAAAAATTGGTTTTGGAATTAATACCTTTCCTCTATCATTCACGTACAGCAATCAAAGGGTGATATACTCGTGTGTAATTTCTGAGTGACTTGTCCCTCACTAGAATTTAGAATGATAATGTAATATAGCGGAAGAGCTATATTAAGGAAAGGGTTTAGAAATTGGAACGCTGAGAGAAAGGGTGAAGTCAATTAGAGAGTCGATTCACAATTCAAGTTAATTTATTAACTTACATTAAATAAATAGCGGAGAGGATTTCCTCGAAGGCGACGAATGGAAGTTGAGGGCCAGCGACGATGAGGAGATAATCTGGCTGAAGATCCTGGGCACTCACGGTAAAGATAAGAGATCAAAAGGTTTTCCGGACGGATTAAAAGCCACGTTGCCAAGGGCGGTTATGAACGAAGTCTTCTTCTTCTTCTTGTTGTTTGTGGCTTCTTGCATCAGCAAATGGCCATATCTACGTTATGAACGAAGTGCCGCACGAGGAGCGACCGGCCGGCCTGCTACCCTACGATCCGGCAGGTCCGACACTCCTCGTGACTCCTCAGTTAGATAGGGCCCTTACTTTGTAACTCCGTTACAGTAAATATATCGAAATTAATTCTGAATTAAATTCGTTTAATGCCTGGGTCACATTAGGCATTTAACCAACTATCTAGTTGGTTAAATCTCAACATGCTATCTGCTATATTGGATCTGCCATTCAGAATTTCCGAATTTTGACTTCAGAGTCGTAATCAGCGACCCAAAAAACTGCTTGATAATGATTGATAGTAGAATGATAACGAATTTTTTTCAGGCCGCCATTTTTAAAATCTTAATTCTGACCCCAAATTCGGGATCAGCGACCCGAAAAACCCTTCGATAGGGAGTTCTTAGGAAATCGTATGATGAAATATTTGGTGCTGAGGTACCTCAGAAAATGGAAATTATTGATATAAAAGGTCCTACAGTTGTAAATATTTGACCATATCAGAAATCATGTACGTGCATTTCCGCAGATTTTTTCATGAGGAGTTTGAATTTTTTGACCAAATTGACGAATATCATCGCGTTTCGAAGTTACTTTCATCTGAAAATGCCGAAAAACGGCCTTTTTGGCACTTTCAGGTTAGAATATCTCAAAATCCTGACGCGCTAGATAAATTTGGCTGCCAAATTCGGATTCAGCGCGAAAAATTACGCGAGAAAATACCTTCAAATCTCAGTGGGGAAAATCTTATAGGCCTGTGTTATTATTCATTACCAAAAACTGCACCTACGAAAAATGGGATTCAGGCCACACTCGGCAAGCCACATTTGTGGCGATTTACATTTGCGGCATGTCACATAGACGGCATCTCACATTCGATAAAATTTCTAAGTCCACTTTAAAGTGGCAGAAATGGGGTATGCATTTCTGCATCAAATCACATTTGCGGTAAGTCACATCGCGGCAACTCACGTTTAAGAAAATCTCTATGTCCACTCTAAAGTGGCAGAAGTGCCGCAAGCCACATCGCGATATTTCACAGTACCACTATTAAAGGGAGAAAGGGAATTAGAACGAGACGAAGGCACCCACCCCCCTCCCACTGTACACAAGGGCGTGTTTTTTATAATGAAACAAAGGAGAAAAACATATAACTACAATAAGTAAGGCTTGTCTCAGATATAGCTTGCCACATTTCTGCCACTTTAGAGTGGACTTAAAGATTTTCTTAAATGTTAGTGGCCGCAATGTTACTTGCTGCAAATGTAGCTTACCGCAAATGGGACTTGCCGCACATGTGACTCGCCGCAATGTTGCTTGCCGAAATGTAATTTGCCGAGTGTGGCATGATCCAGACCCCGAAAAATTTGCCATAATATTTTGGCCCATAGGAATTAAAGTAAAAAAATTGGTTAAAACTCAAAACATTGACCTTGCTGTACGATGATCAAATATTAACGAATTTCAAATTTTTTGTTCGCCTCAATTTGTTTTTCCCGAATGCAATTTTTCCTTGACTGCGCAGTTTGGAGTTTTAAAAATTTTGGGTTTTCGGCCCACACTACTACCCACCCCAAAGGAGTACGTACACAGTGGTCGAACAGACCACTGGACATATATCAATATTCATATGTCATCAGAAAATTTTGAGATTAATACATATTGCATGGGCACATATGAGGAATATTTCACAAAAAAATCATGATTGCCCTTGAAGTATAAGATATTTTTTTATATTAAGAAAATATTTTTCCCACTATTTCCCACATTTTTTGCAGAGTGAGATTCGCAAAACAATGACCAGTTATGAGTTTTTAGTACCTCTATAACACATTTTAATTCAATGTAATTCTGGACAACTGTTCTTGAGAATTTTTTTTTTTCAAAATTCAAAAATATTTTTTTTCTCTTAAAAAATTTAAAAATTTTTAAAAATTTGTTTTCTCTTAAAAAGCAACCTATGAAAAAAATTTCAGCCAAATGGATGTAAAGGCACATTCCCCATACTTACCCGGCTACGGCCTTTTTACGTCTTGTTGCGTTTTAAATTGAGGTGTGCAGCCGTCCGATCGAATTTTCAATGCAAATTTTTACCTTTTTGCCCACGCTTGGACTATTGGATTTTTCGAAATCAAGTTAAACTCCAGAAGAAATATAAGCTTGAAATCCATCTAAAATAACGCTGAAACAACAATCGAATTTAAAATCGAATTTAAAATCGGTTATGAGAAATCCTACATTCGAAGGCAGCTTGGAAGCTTATACTTCTTCTTGAGCTTAATTTCGAAAAATCCAATATTCCAAGCGTAGACAAAAAGGTACCAATTTGCACTAAAAATACGTTCGGACGGCTGCACACCTCTAGTTTTAAATTTAATATCTGCATAATATCCAGAGAAAGTAATTATTGTGATGAAAATTAATTGTAAGAATCAAGAAATAATTATTTAGCAATTTGTTATTACAGATTGAAACGGAAAAAGTTTTCACTTTTTTTTGTTTTACTCAATATCTCTAAAACCAGTGGTTCTATTTTAGTCTACAAGTTATCACTTCGAAGCTTGTTTTACGTAGATTCAGCCCATACTTTTTCCGTAGATTTTAATCACTTTACTCTAAATGACTGCAAATTGAAAATAAATTACTTTATTTTATGTCTAAAATTGTCTAGAAAATGTCGAAGAACCAACAAAATTACAAATCAATTAACTGACTACTAAAGCTATACTAAAGCAACTACTAAACATACTAAAGCAACAAATGGTAGTTCTAAGAACTAATTGTTAACATGTTGAACTAATTACAGTAAGTAATTCAAATAATAATAAGTAATTATAATAATAAGTATATTATAATAATAATTAATATTAATTATATTATATTATAATAATTATATTATTAATAAATATAATAATAATCATTAAAATAATAAGTAATAATAATAAGTAATAAGTAATTACAGTAAGTTAAAACCTTTGGTTTTGACTTTTGTTTTTCGTTAAGGCCATAACGTATACAACTTCATTATACCATTATGTACTGTCAAATGCTCGAAGCTGGGAGCAAAGCCAAAACTTGAAGACGCCAACAGTACCAACATGAATAATATCTTGAGGAAGAAAGTTCCAAAGAGAAACCGCCGTAACAATAAAAGAATTCTGATATGTATTGGTTCGATACTGAGGGCATGTTAGGTTCCCGAACGACTATAGGGATGGTATTCGGGCGATTTTTCGACATGTTCTTTTGCATTCGCACGCTCTCGTGGGAGTTAGGGGAACTAAAAACCAGACATGCAAGTCCCTAGTTTATGACATGCAATCCCCTGATATACATTACACCGCGCCTGCGCAGATGAACTTAAAGTTGCACACGCGCACTAGTACATACGCACATGTGAAGTAGCTCTAATTTACGCGTAGCACATTCTCGTCGGAGTTTGGGAACAACTGAGAATGTGTCGTCGAAAAATCGCCCGAGTGCTATGTCTATGCGAACGACTCTGATTGTAATGGTCTCTCTTAAAGTAAACTCATCTGTAATGTATGCGAATATTTATAGAATCATCATTAGGATAGTTAATGATTACGAAATATGAGGAGTGAGGATATCAGGTTCTCTTATCGTGCTCGAGTTAGTCGATCTTGGGTCTTCACTCAAGAAATGTAAACGTGTATTCAAAGGATTACAATGAATGCTGTCGATTTAAGATAATGTGTGTACCTTATCTCAACCTTAAAATACATTACAAGGGCGGCGAGTGAAAAAAAAGTGAACCTATTCAGTGCAGAACTAACAGTAATAGTGTAAAAATATTCGCATGACGGATAAAAAAAAGGGATAGTAAAGCTTCAAAGAATGGTACAGGCGTATCGTGGGTGTATACGTTAAATAAAACCGAGTTAATCAATGAAAAAGAAAAATATACAGGTAAAACCTCGGATGTGACTAAAACAGTTGATGAATTGCGCAAAACGTTAAGAAGTTTAGCTGTAAAAGCAGAGACAATTTCGGATACCAGTGAGAGTAGTGAAATGATAGTGAAATGAAAATTGAAAATAAATAAATAGTGGTTATCATTGGCGAAGAAATGGCATCATTACTAAATTTGTTAAAAGAATTCAAGCGGAAAAGCGACGATTTAGATGAGTATATTGAACGCTTGGAATTACATTTATTGGTAGCAGGAATTACATTAGGCAAAATGAAGGCAGCCATGTTGTTGATAAAATTGGACAAGACGTAAACAGCTTGTCCAAGAGATAAGACCTTAGTCTCGTTATCCTTTGCGGAAATCCAACAATTACTCAAGGAGAAAGTAATACCGACTACCAATATATCCATACAACTAAGTAAATTCCACAAATTGAAGCAGGATCAGAGTCAAAGTATTGATAAATTTGCTACGAAATTAAGAAGAGAAGCGATCTTCTTTACAGCAGAAGATGAAGCGTGTATGGATCGATTCATCAATGGTTTATTGCACGACAATATAAAATTCGAGGTATTGAAAGTAAAGTCAACAACATTTTATGAGGCTCGACTAACAGCCATAGTAACCAAGGATGATTTACTCAGTGCAAAAGGAAAGGAGCCGGCTTTGTTGAAAATCTCAGCTCACAGACAAAATAAAGGCAAGCAGAAGAAGCATTTTCAAAAAAAATTTAATCCAAGTCAAGATGCTCCATCAAATCAAGTCCAATGTACGTCGTCAATAAATGGCTAAGGCAGCAAATGTTATTGCTGTGGTAAAAAAGGACATTGAGCTAGCAAATGTTGGTATAATAAAAAAATATGTAACAATTTCAAAACAAAAGATCATCTGGCAACGGTGTGTCATCAAAAAGAAGCCACGGATCATTCAAAAAAACAACTATTTTTTAATAAGGAAGAGGAAGAAACTGACAGGTCTAGCAGCGATGGAAGCAGCACTAACGCACCAACAAGGAAGACAAAGTCTTCAGAAATTTGTTGAAGCTGAGGACCTCGGAAGGCGATGCAGAGGATAAAGCCTTGAATATTGAAGTAGATGCGGGTTCGTATTACACATTAATGACAAAAGAGAACAAAGATTCCTTATTTTCATCAGAAGGGAGTGTAATGTATGCGAATATTTATAATCATCATTAGGATAGTTAATGATTACGAAATATGAGGAGTGGGGATATCAGGTCCTCTTATCGCGCTCGAGTCAGTCGATCTTGGGTCTTCACTCAAGAAATGTAAACGTGTATTCGAAGGATTACAATAAACGCTGTCGACTAAAGATAATGTGTGTTCCTTATCTCAACTCTAAAATACATTAGACATCAAATAAATATTTAGGTCTTTAAGTACTCAGTGTAACATAAGTCAAGCAGCTAATAAACAGCAAACGTCTATTACTAACACTGAGCCACCGAAGTCTTTCATGATACGGAGTGATGTGCGCATCATGCTTTAGATTATAGATAAAACGTATGCATGAATTAAGGAGCTTCTCGAAGCTTGTTGCTAAGTTTACTCGTGAGATCTTTATGCATCTCACAGCAATAGTCAAAGTGCAGCAATATAAAAGGGGAAACCAATTGAACACGTAGTTTTGTCGTTAATGCTTTCTTAATAAATTGAAGACATGAGAATGACAACTCGGTAAAGACTATTTGAAGTTCGCCCCTAAATTAGGTTATTTTAACTATTACTTGGGGGGCCAACCTCAAATGGTCTTTAACGAGTTGTCATTCTCATGTCTTCAACTGCAGTTGCTTAAGCGTTGCATAGAGCCTCCTGCAGATGTTACTAACCTGTTTATCCCAAGATAGTGTAGGTCCTAAAATGACTTCCAGGTTCTTGACAGAATCAAGAATAGGTATTCTAGTGTCATTAGTCTTGATGAGTATGTAGTCATTTAGATTGAGATTTTTAATGTACTAATGGACACCCATAATTGTTGCATTAGTTTTGTTCAGATTGAGTTTGATTTTATTGGTTTCCGACCATTGAATAATTGCTTTCACATCCCCATTTAAATTGACAAGTTTCATTTAATTCTTCAGGACAACAACTTCTGAAATCACTTGTGAAAAGCAGAAAAAGAAGGGGCTCAAGAACCGATCCTTGAGGGACACCTTTACCAATAGGTTCCCATTTTAGCCCAAAACAGCCTGAGTTCTATTCGAGATATATGACGCCAACCATCTCAACACAGAACCAGAGAAACCAAAGGATCTGAGCTTAAGCAAAAGAAGAGAGTGAGGAACCATATCAAATGCTTTTCTAAATTAGTCAGGGAATTGTGGCGTCCTGACAGACAAAACTTACCTGTTCTAATTAATTAATTAACGAAAAAGAACGAAATGTTCCTCGTTTTAGATCCAAGTCAAAATGATTTGGAAACTGGGATTAGGATAGTCTAACGAAGGTTTGAGACAGTTGGAATTTTGATTATTTATAATTGACCATTAATTTATTAATTAAGAAAAACAAGAAGTTACAGGTACCAGTTAAAGGCTTACATGCAGCCAGGAATTTCAAAAAATCGAATTTTTTAAAATTTTATTTTCTGAAAGTTTATAGTTTCAAAAATATATTATAGAAACTTTTATCCCGTAATTCGCAAAATTGATCCTAGCCTTCCAGTTTCTCCTGGAGGCTAGGAATTCGAGTTATAGGGAGCTAGAAGGCAGTTTCTCGTTGATTGTGTAGCAGTAAGCATCGATTCCAATTTTGTGCGGCGTAAAAAATCAAGGGAAATATGGCAGATGAAGAAAAAATAATTAATTCTAAATCGAAAGTCACGAGAGTAACTAGGAAATTAACAAAAGCACGCAAGTATCGAGCCAAAAAAAGGAAGCAGCCGATGAATGCTCATAAACGAGAAGAAACCGTTCTCGGTGACACTGCAAAAAAAAATGCGATGGTCTAATATTGTAGAACCGACCTAAACTGCGTTAGTGGCTACGTAATTTTGAATTTTGCAAGTGTTTTTTCATTCATAAGTGAACATGTTAAGTGTAAAGTGTGTGGAAGCGATATCTCTTTCAAAAAAGCCAGTGTTTGTGGTCTTGGATTTAAGTTACAAATTCCATGTTCTTCCTGCGAGCCCAGAACCGTATCTTCGTGCCCTTATATATCGAAGGCGTATGAAATAAATACAAGATTTTTCTTTGCGATGAGGCTGCTGGGCATCGGATTGGCAGAAGCGCGAAAGTTTTGTGGAATCATGGACTTACCGAAACCACTAGCTCTGAGTTGTGGTAGTATCCATCCAGAGTTGTGGTACCTATCCAAAAACGAATGGGCACGAGGCTCCGACATGTTTAAAAAAAAATACTAAAAGACTCAGAGGAAGAGGTAAATTAACCGGGAAGTTGATTGATGAGCTCACGAAGAGTTCTCTCTTCGTGAGCTTATCAATCAATTTCCCGGTTAAAAAGCCGCAATGACAACCACAGCATCACATGTGTCCGGAAGGGAAAGATTCGGGGTGCAAGTGTCAAAAAGCCAAAGCCACGAATGAACAGGATAGCTACCTATTTACACTGATTTAACTTCAGATGACCTGCTAGGACGCTGCGTTGGAGGATTCACACAAAATGCTAATGAGACCTTGAATAACGTAATTTGACGCATAGCACCCAAATCAAAAAACGGCGGCTCAAATATCCTCGAAATTGCTACTAATATGGCAGAACTTGGATTGCGGGGAAAGACGCCGGGGTTAGATTAAGTTCCAGAACCAGCCACCAGATTCTCTGGTTCTGCCTGGAGCCAGAAATCTCACGCTTGAGAAGTAAGTTACTGTGGTGGGATCTACGCTTGCATTTGAGGGACCACTGAAAGGGCCACGTGCTTACAACTCGAGCTGTATGCCCCTTCCCCTTTTTATTATTATTATTATTATTATTATCCCCTTCTACAGCAGTTTTTCACATTGGCCTGGGGCCTATTTCATAAAAATTACAAGTCTACAAGTTACAAGTTAGTAAGTTACTAGCTTGTAATTACAAGCACTTGTATTTCGTGTTTCACAAGATTGTTAAGTTCTCTTGTAATTACAAGTAATATCTCGTACAAGCTTCAAGCAATCTTACAAGTGCGCGCATGCGCACTTAACTTATAATGGCTGCTAACCTCCAAGTATGACAGTACGTATTGCAACAGTATCCCCGGTAAATTTTGTGTTTAAACTCAAATATATACCTCTATATAATGCTTTCAAAACTTAAGAATAATCAGTAACTATTTAAAATCCAATAGAAACACCTTCATTTGGTCTAAAACAGACTTTTCTGGGTCACAACTGTTAATATATACTTAAATAAAAGTAACTTGCCCTGTCGACAGAACGGTACTTAAAAGGGACTTAAACGGTACTGGGTTTAGCACCGACTCAGTTTCGAAATTTGAAAACAATTTAACTATTGAAATTCTTAACATTTTAAGGAAAATTTTACATATTTGTAATCGTGAAAATACGTACATTGTGAATTTTTTACTAACAATTTGCGAATTGCAAAACTGCAAAAATTTTTTTCCAAATCTTAATCCTCTATACCTGCCCTGTCGACAGAACGGTACTTAAACGGGACTTAAACGGTACTGGCCTTAGCCTCGAACAAGTCTCAGAGGAGAACCCTTTCCACGAACTCTACAATAAAACAGTGGGCCAGGTGAAGAGGATTAAAATTTATTTAAAAACATTTTTTGCAGTTTTGTAATTAGACAATTGATGGTTAAAAATTCAGATCCTATGGATTTTCACGATTATAAAAATCTA
>JBAGKK010063079.1:0-27759 GCA_037177015.1 Euceroptres primus
ATAATTATAATTATACTGATAATTGTATTGTATAAGACAAAGTCCAGAAGAAGCCGTTTCTTTTGCTAGAGTGCTGAAGCATCCGTTAAAAGAACGTTCTATGATCCAAAATGTTTTTTATTGGAATCTCTGTTCATAGTGTGAAATTATATAAAGTAACTATGTACTATGATGCGGAAGAAACATATTCTGAATTAAAATTCACGTAAATAGAAAATTTTAAATTGCATTTCTGTTTATTGGGATTACATCCGGCAACCCACCTGAGGCAAACCTATTATCCAAAAGTTTTAAAATTAAACCTAGGGTTGGTTTCAAAAAGAATTTCCAGATAAATGTCAAAAATGACAATTTTCAAAGTATCAAACTCCCCAAAATATTTTCATCTGCATTTCTGGCTATTAGGATCACATCCAACAACCTTCCTGAGGCCCCCTTATTATTCACAAGTTTTAAAATTAAACCTAGGGGTGGTTTCAAACAGTATTTCCAAATAAATCTCAAAAATGACAATTCTGAAAGTATTAAAGCCCCCAAAATTTTTTTATCTATATTCCTGACTATTGCAATCACATTCAACAACCCTCTTTAAGCACCCCTATTACTCGCAAGTTTTCAAATTAAATCTAGGGTTAATATAAAAAATAGTTTCTAGATAAATGTCAAAAATGATAATATTTAAAGTAACAAAGTCCCCAAAAAACTTTCTAACTGCATATCTGACCATTGCAATCACATTCAGCAACCCTCCTGAAGCACTCCTATTATTCACAAGTTTTCAAATTCGGCCTAGGGATGGTTTCAAAAAGAGTTTCCATATAAATGTCAAAAATGACAATTTTCAAAGTATCAAAGTACCCAAAAAATTTTTAGTCGCATTTTTTACTATTCCCAACACATTGGACGAACCTCTTGAGGCATTCCTATTTTTCAAAAGCTTTCAAATTAGACCTAGGGGTAGTTTCAAAAAGAGTTTCTAGATAAATGTCTAAAATTACATTTTTCAAAGTCCCCAAAAAATCTTTAATTGCATTTTTTACTATTCAGAACACATCTGAGAACCTTCATGAGGCCCCGCTATTATTCACAAGTCTTCAAATTAGACCTAGGGGTGGTTTCAAAAAGAGTTCCCATATAAATGTCAAAAATGACAATTTTAAAAGCATCAAAGTCCCTCCAAAATATTTAATTGCACTTCTAATTATTAGCATTACATCCGACAACCCTCCTGAGGCACCCCTATTATTCAGAACTTTTCGAATTAGACCCAGAGGTGGTTTCAACGAGAATTTGCAGATAAATGTCAAAATTGACAATTTTCAAACTACCAAAGTCGCCAAAAAACTTTTATCTGCATTTCTGACTATTGGGTTCACATTTGGCAACCTTCTTGAGGCATCCCTATTATTTACAAGTTTTCAAATTAGACCGAGGGCTGCTTTCAAAATGAGTTTCCATATTAATGTCAAAAATGACATTTTTGAAGGTATAAAGATCCCAAAAAAATTTGTAATTGCATTTCTGACTTTTGGGATCACATCCGACAACTTTTCTGAGGTACCCCTATTGTTCACAAGTTTTTAAGTTATACCTAGAGGCGATTTCAAAAAAAGTTTCCATATAAATGTCAAAGATGACAATTTTCGAAGAATCAAAGTCCCCAAAAAATTTAAATTGCATTTCTTACTATTCGGAACACATCCGAAAACCCTCCTGAAGCACCCATATTATTCACAAGTTTTCAAATTAGACCTACGGGTGGATTCAAAAAGAGTTTCCATATAAATGTCAAAAGTAGAAATTTTCAAAGAATCAGAGTCCTAAAAAAATTTTTATCTGCATTTCTGACTATCGAAATCACATCTGATAAACCTTTTAAGAGACCCCTATTATTCAAAAAATTTCGAATTAAACCTAGGGTTGATTTCCAAAAGAGTTTCCAGATAAATATCAAAAATGACAATTTTGAAATAATTAAAGTATTTAAAAACTTTTTAGTTGCATTTCTGACTTTGAAAATGGTCATTTTTGACATTTATCTGGAAAATCTTTTTGAAACCATCTCTAGGTTTAATTTCAAAACATGTGGATAATAGGGGTGCATCAGTCCGGTCGTTGGATGTGTTTCTGATAGTCAGAAATGAAACTAAAAATTTTTTTGTGGCTTTAATACTTTGAGAACTGTCATTTTTGACATTTATCTGAAGACTCTTTTTGAAACCATCCCTAGGTTTAAATTGAAAACTTTAGAATAATAAAGGTACCTCAAGAGGGTTATCTTAATGTCACGTTCGTAGTCGACGAGATCAAGACGCGTGGACGAGATAGTTTTTGCACTACGGAGATGTTTTCTGTTTGAAAAACAAGTTAATAAGGCTGGTTAATATTGTGCGATCATTGTTTTGTCGGATCTATGGGATTCGTTATGTCAAATTTTAAGGAAATAAGTAGGAGGAAACAAATTTGGTATGACTGCATTGGATAATAATGATTATATTTTATAATGCACTTATGACTAAAATTACAATTTATATTTGCTTGAAATTCGCTCGAGGTTAGGTCCACACTGAAAAGACACATATAGAGACGCTCGATCGCTGATGACACGGTTCCCGAATTGTCTTTATATAACATTTAAATTCGTCGAATCACTTCCACTAATGATTCTACTTACAATTTTTCGGTTAATTACGATTCACCTAACTATTGGTTTCTCAGGCGAGAAACACTCGGTAGTAACGTATTTTATTGCCGCTTTTCGGTTTGAGAGTAACAAGAGTTTGATTGAAGAAAATCGACGAGACTCTCGTGTTCTAGGAACTTGAGCGAGTTCTTACTTAATTTAGTACGAAACGAAGAGTCACTTCTGCTGAAAATGCACGGGTTTTTATAGCCGAAATTCGAGGTGAGCAGGAGTGGAAAAAAATGAGGAGTAGGAGATTTAAATTTTAGTGGGATTTATTTCATAGGAATAGGAGATGTGTCTTCCGTTAATTGGTTTAAAAAGTCTAGAGAGTAGGTCTTCCAGCTTTTAATTGAAAAATAGAGTATGGGAGGTTTAGGTTAAATGGATATGTATTTATTAGGAGATGTTCTGGTAACTAAAGATGCGCAATTTTGGGAGTGACGAAGGCCAATTGGTATATATTAAAGATGGGCCTTTTAGCTGTAGGAGATATTCTGATTGTTTATTGGGCTTCCACATTTAGAAGAAACTGAATTATGGTGCGGGGGATACTGGAAAAAGTGATGAGAGGCAATAAATGGTGGGAAATGATATTGATGTGGATGGTAGAAGAAATAGGAATTATAGAAAAAGGGAATGTCTTAATATTTCATTAGCTTTAAATAAATGCGGAAGGTATAGGGTCATTTAAAAGTAGGAAAAGAATTATTTCTATTGGATTGGGAAGTTTGATGCTTCACTTGAGTGGCAAAGTTTTAGTAGTGGGAACCATGATGAAGATGCGCATTTTAGGAGTAGGGAATATTCTGAGTTCTAGATTGAGGGTTTATAGATTGAGAAGGAATGGAGAAGAAGTGTTAATATGTGATTCAATGGTGGGAAATGATATTTGTGTGGATGGTAGAAGGAAACGACCTCTTGTTTTCTGCTTATATGTTTAGCCGTGCTTGTGCAATGTGTGTGTATAATGCACATTTAAATGCACATTCCGGTATGCCTTCCGAGCGACTCCTCAGAAGCGAGTTTAATAAATCAAATTAAACTAATCAACTATTATTTTCCCTTTTAGAAAATAATTTGTTTAAATGTGCTTTCGGAAAGTTTTGCTAGTGACTCTTGGTCCCTGCTAAAATCTTTAAATCGCATTGTTTATTCTCAAGAATGAACGTTATTATTTTCTTATATATAATTCTTAAAAATCGTTGCAAAAAGATAACTCTGGAATGCATCGCGATTGCATGGAGGCGCTAGTGCCGATGCAACTGTGGTTCACTGGGTCAGTATCTCAGGTTCTTTATGACAAGGGTATTAGGTTAAATGCAAAAGAAAGTTTAAAAATAGTACGAACGTAACATTTAATTTGTTCGGAATAGTTAGAAACGCGATTAAAATTTTTTAGGGGACTTTGATACTTTGAAAATTGTCATTGATGACATTTATATGGAAACTTATTTTGAAACCACCCCTAGGTCTAATTTGAAAACTTGTGAATAATAGGGGTGCCTTAGGAGGGTTTTCGGATGTGTTCCGAATAGTAGGAAATGTAATTTAAAATTTTTTGTGGTCTTTGATACTTTAAAAATTGTCATCTTTGGCATTTATTTGGAAACCCTTTTTGAAATCATCTCTAGGGCTAATTTGAAAACTTGTGAATAATAGAGTTGCCTTAGGAGGGTTTTCGGATGTGTTCCGAATAGTAAGAAATGGAATTAAAAATTTCTTGGGGACTTTGACACTTTGAAAATTGTCATTTTTGGCATTTATATGGAAAATCCTTTTGAAACCACCCCTATCTAAGCTGAAAACTTTTTAATAATAGGGGTATCTCATGACGTTTTTCGAATGTGATTTTAATAGTCAGAAGTGCAGTTAAAAATTTCTTAGGGACTTTGATACTTTGAAAATTGTCATTTTTGTCATTTATATGGAAACTGTTTTTGAAACCACCGCTAGGTCTAATTTGAAAGCTTGTGAATAAGAGGGGAGCCTCAGGAGGGTTATTGGATGTGTTGCTATTAATCAAAAATGCAATTAAAAATTTTTTGAGGACTTTTGTGCTTTGAAAATTGCCATTTTTGACATTTTTCTGGTCATTTTCTTTGAAACCACCCCTAGATCCATTTTGAAAACCTGAGGATAATAGGAGTGCCTCAGAAGGGTTTTGGGATGTGTTTCCAATAGTCAGAAATGCAATTTAATATTTTTTGGGAAAGTGGACTTCAATTCAGAATATGCTTCTTCCGCATCATAGTACATATTATAGAACAAACTATGACCTTCAGCATACGTTTATCAATATACTTTCATACTATGAACATAGATTCCAATTACTAGCACGTGCAGTGCCAGCAAGGATGGTGTTAGGCGTGTCGGCAGATATAGTAGCATCCGGTCCAGGGTTGCGTTCTTTAAGGCTGAGATGCTTCAGATGTTTCCAGATTCTAATGACGTCCTCTATACCTTCTTCAAACGATTGAGTATCCCAGGTTTGCCTTCGCGAGATAAAACGTCGTATGTCTTGTTTTAGAAACTTCTTAACCCCTTCAGGCGAGGAATCCAGAGGTGATCGTAGTTGGTCCATGTTAGGTTTAGAGATCGTAGATCCCCTTTGTGCAGTGATAGGATCCCCACTTACGTCATGAATGCCACACCTTTTGGTTCTGAGATGAGGTGTCCTTCTTCGTTTCACCAAAATTGTGATGAAGGATCAGGTGTGTTATCTTCTTACGAAAGCTTAGCTGCTTACAACATTCTTGTGTGTAGAATTTATACAAAATTAGGAGTTTCGCTTTTGTTTTCCCGAGTAATTGAAATTTTTCATCACGTTTCAAACATAGTAATGTGTAGAAGTTATAGTAATATAAGCTTATTATTATTAAGGATGAACAATATTAATTCAAAAGTAGTTTCCTGCAGAAACTAATTACATTTTTGTAGGGCCGTTTTCTCTTAAACCGAATTTTAACATAAGAGAGCCCTTTATTTAAAATGCATTTCTTTATTGAGATCGAAAAGGAAAACAAGATACTTTTCCTAAGGTTTACGGAGAAAAATAATGGAATTGGGGATAACGAAGACATGGATTTAAAAAAATTCTCAAAATACGAATGATTTTTACCCTTTTTTAATTTTCCTTTGTCTTTGCTAAAACTATTAAGTTTACAAATTCATCTATTTAGCAGTTAACAATTATGCTGCTTAAAGAAAATGCAAAAGATCATTAAAAGGAAAAAGCGAAATAGTTGCTAAGCATTTGTGTTTGCAGTCTTTCAATGATCTAAATTTTAAATCATTTCCTTTTCTTTTATTTTTAAATTTTCTTGTTATTTGGGTTCTTAGTTTTCTCTCAAAGAAACCAAATTAACTTTTATCTTAATGGCATTGACAAAAATCTATTTTGAGATTGAGATTAGTAGTTACTAATTTTAATTAAAATTGTTTATTTTCATGCTTACAAGGAAGAGAGATCTATCAATGAATAATTCATCACTTTTCTTTGCATCAATGGGTTTAAATCTCTTCCCCTTTTATTTCTTAAAAAATAAGTTGAGATATTATTGTGTCACAAGAAAATTTGAAAATTATGAAATAGATTGAAGCTATTAGTATTTTTTTTCAGGCTCATAATGAGCAAAGGCAGTTAAATTATAACAGAGTAGTTAGTGCAAGTGCAATTTGTTTTGAAGCAAGGATTTGAAATCTTTAGTGAAGTAAATAAATCCTTGCGAGTGTCAATTCATGTTTTTAAGAAGCTAGAGTACAAAATAATAAAAATAATATAATGTATACTTACGTTTGACCTTATTTAATTTTATTATATGTATATTTATATATGGAGGTGTTGTAAACCAAGTAATACTTTATTTTATAAAGCGGTTGGGGAGTCACTATTAATTATGTAAGGGTCATTTTGAAATTTTTAGATCCCCTGCCCCTTAAAATCCTTACATAATTAATTGATGCTCCCTTGGATTGGTCATTATCCTCGTACGGTCGTTATGCAGTGGACTCATTATCTTCCAGAAAGGAGGTCTTTCCTGAAAATGATAAGAACAACGTTTAATTGATTAACAATAAAAATTTGGAACTTGATGAATTGTGTTCTTGATATTGGATAGCCAGTTAGTCATAGGGTGGAACGATCAGAACGCATTATCGTATATACTCTTGCGCATACTTTAAGTCCTCTTTTCTGAGTTTATTTGTCATATCCAGGATTTTTCTGGGTCCATAACATCATTTGTCGAATTTAATTTTATGGGATTCTGTGTGTGTCTTAATTATTTCCTTATGGTTACTAGCAGGATTTTTATGTTTTTGAAAAAGCTTTTGGCCGTATTTTTAAGGATGTATCTAAAGTTTGTCCATAACATAAGATAATAAAATAATATATCAAATATAACAGAAAATAAAATTTAAAAAAAAACAAAATAAAAATAAATAAAAACCAAATAGAAAATAAAATAAAATATAAAATAAAAAAAAATAAAACAAAAAAAATCAAATGAAATATTTCAGACAGGATTTTCGTAAAACGGGTAGGAGCTATACCCTCTAAATAATTTCCCATAAGAGAAATTCGTAATGTATTAACTTGTTCTTGACTAAGCAATCCACGTAAGTTTTTAAGAGCAGTTTTTAAATTTTCTTTTCTTATTTCGTCATTGTATTTTTCTTTTCCTATTATAGTAAAGATTTTATCTCTTGCGCGAGGAGGGATTAAAATTTGCCTTAATTTTGGATGCTGAAATTTTATTTCTTCCGCGTCGACTATGCCTAGATCTAATAGCAATTTGTCTATTGGGGATAAAAATTCGCAAGTAGCTGTTGAAAAGTGAATATAGTTGTCTCTTTTATATGTTAGATTTTCTCTGCAGCTCTGGATTAATACATTATGCGAATATAGTCCTCTAATTTCGTGATCGAGATTTATATCGCAAGCGAGATTCATAGTTTCATAATCTTTGGTGTGGTGAGGGGAGCCGTGTGGCGGAAGGACGGTCGTGTGAGATTCTTTTTCCTGCATCTTTTTCTCTACTTGCGTGGGAGGAGTTACTGGGTCGATTTATTCTGTTTTTCCTTTGTCAAAAATATTTCCAAAAATTGGAAGATAATCTACTGTAGGGATAATTTTGGATGGAAAGGTGTTTTTACTAGACTTGGTTTCGTTAACACTTTACAGGATTCAATTTCTTTAGCTTTACGAGGATCCGATTGGGTTACAATGCTGTTATGCCAAAAAGAAATTACAGCCCTTTCTTGCCTAATTTAACTGGTTCTTTTTGAATTGTCAAGGTTGTTGTTCCTAATGTATTGGTGTAAGTCCCTGTAATTCCTGGAATTTTCAAAGTTTCTTCAGGATCTACAAGTAATTCCAGGCTTAGTCGATCGTTGTTGTAGTTTAAACCTTTGCTTTGGTAAAAAGGTTCGGGGGATGAGAAATGTGGAGGAGTAGCGTCACCAATATTTTTGGAATGATACGGAAGATTCATTTAAACTTGAGGTGGTGGGAGTTCTGGGTAATATGGGTAAGGGTTAGGACTTGGGTATTCATAAGAATAAGGGTACTGATAGGGCGAGAATTGTCGTTGTTGAAGAGGGAAATAAGTATTCATATTTTGTAGAATGCTGGAAGGATATTAGTTTGGGAGTTGAAATTTGGATTGACGGAGCGATAAGGATTTTGTGTCCTACTGCGTGAAGGTGGTCCATTATCTTGAGTGTCCTGTGTTAAAACTCGCTATGTGTTGGTTCCGTTCAGTTGTTGTTCCCTTTGTTGTGTTCCCACACGCAACGCTGTTCTTAGTGCGCCCTGTAAGTTTTGGGGACCCCGAGCATCTACACTAGTAGACATTTCGTCTGGTAAACCTCTAATAAAAGCTTCTGAAGCACAGTCCATCAGAGGTAAAGTCATATTTATTGCTTGTTGCCCATATTTTTCCTCTAAAGCTGCTTCAGCCCCTGAGTAAAGGAGTAAGCCTATCATATAGGAGTATAGCCTATCATAAAATTCATTAACTACTTCCCCTTTTCTCATTCTAATAGAAGCTATTCTTTGTAGATACCAGGGGTAAGATTTTTTAGGCAAAAATCGATTCCCTAAATGTGAAATTAATTTTTTTAATGCATTTATTTCGATTTCTCGAATGTGGTCACGGGCAGCTCACTTTAGTCGGCCTAAAATTGTCTTTACATATTTTTCTGGCATCCAGAAGGGACGTATGCTGCTCCATTTTAGATGTCCTGAATAAAATCGTGAACGCGCATATTTTTGTCGTCAAAATATTGGACGTGAAATATGCCTTGTTGTATGGCGATACATTCTGCCATATTTGTGACCATTTCTGTTGTAACTTTATGGTCGATCGGGGTTCCCATCGTTTGTTCAGGGTCATTGTCATCACGAGTTTCAGAGGTTTTCTCCGTGATTCGACCAAGATGGGTTTGATTTTTATCGGTTTCTTTATTTCTACTTAATCTCACCCTCTCTTCTTTCTGGCGTCTTTCGAATTCCAATTCTTCGGGGGACATACTCATTTTAATCATTTTTATTCTTAAAGTGTTAAAAAAAAATAATATTAAGTGTTATTTAATTTCGATCCGGATATTGAGTCGTTCACAGATGCACTTGGGCTATCGCTAGGGAATGTGTCAAGGTCGACTATATGTAAGTCAAACAAGATATGAGATGATCAGATGTCTCTCTTAAAGTAGAGCTATTTGAATGCTTGATTTTTATTTTATAGTAATCGAGTTCTAAGTTTAAACACAGTATGTCAAATATTATTGATTAGAAATTGCAAAAATAATTGAATGTTTTTTTTGAGAATTAAAATATTTTGAAAATTCAAGTATCGCTAAAAAGCTTGTGTGATTAATCCTTTGATTAGTGATATCATACGAGTTTTGTTTAGGGTTAATTGTGAATTAGCTAAAAGTAATTAAATAAGGTACAATAGGCCAAGATTTATATGCCTCAAGGTTGTTGCAGTTGTAAATAAATTTTGACACAATAGGGGTTTGATTTGCGCGTTATTTGCTTATGTTGTTGTTTGAGTTTTAGGAAATTATAAAACGCTGAAATTTAGGAATTTCTATGAAATATTACCAAATAATTACTTTAATTTCAGAAAAATTTCGAAAGTTCCAGTATCAAAAATTGTCTAAACTTAGCGACATTGTGCTTAAATATTTTGTGCTTTGTTTCTTGGACTAGAACTATTATTGTTTCACAAAAAAAAATTGTTTAAAAGACAGTTCCAAAATTGTATTGCAGAGACACTTATTTTGTCTGTGTAGAAAGTTTAGAGAAAAATTCCTAAGTGAATATTGTCTGAATATTTTTAGAGTACAGTCTGCGGACTTGTAAATTTTATAGATTTAATACAATGAACTTTTGCTAAGTTCAAATAATAACTTGTAAAAATTTTGATCATGAGTTAGGACAAAAATTTTAGGTTCAAAAGTTACACTTAAAGTTTTTTGATTCCCATATGATGATCACTGTGAATTTTTTTAAGTCGGATAAATGACTAAAAAAAATTCAACTAAAGGCGATACAAGTGTAGAGGAGTTTTTCTTTCCTGAACGAGGACTTAAACTGAATTAGACTATTTTTTTTGTTATCAATAGTTTCCAAATCCTGCAAAATATAACATTTATTAAATCATCTTAAATGCTAGAAGATCTGGTTAGTGGGCTGGATTTCGGTTCAATAAAATCGTCAGAGCTAAATGTTTTAAAGAGATACTTGTTAGGATTTTTATCAAAAGTAGTATCGATTTTATTGAGTTGTTCGATTTTTGGAAATCTCCGTAGCCCTTTTTCGTTATTTTTAAACCTTATAATCTTTGTACTGGTAGGCTGATTGATCGTTTTAGGATTACTTGTTCCTTCAACAAAATTTGAATTTTCATCTAATTCTTTTAAATTGTGTGCAATCCTTACTGGGTCAGTTTACAAAGGCGGATCTATTCTAGTTAGTGAAGGAAGTAGGGAAAGGTCTAAATTTTAGATGTAAAAGTCACAATTAGATTGAAAGAAATAATATATTGATTCCTTTATTTCTTATTCAAAGCGGATTATTAATCTAAGATTACGTGCCAGTTTTACTAAACACGAGTACTACGGTTTTTACTGGTAGGTAATCACAAGGTTTAAATACGAATAGAATCCATTAACAATTGCAGAAGGATAGGAATATTTGATATGACTTATTGCTCTTGCTGTTGATTACCGTCAACCCGCTCTTACGCGTTTGACTAGCTATCACAACAAAAAGGCTCCCATTAACTCTCAAAGGAAAATTTGAGAAGTTAAAAAGAGCTTGAATAAGTTTTGGTTTTCCCTTCTGCTGGTTTATTTAAAAACCAAAATACGTCCCCAAAGTTCAGATTCCAAAAATTTCACCTTTAGTGTAAGATATGTGATGAATTTTGAACAGGCGATAAGTGGGTTGCCTTAACTTATAACTTGATGTCAGTTTTACTAACATCAGTTGCACAACCTGGAACAGACTAAATGTTAGGTTCAATCGTACAAGGCCGTCTTACAGTGTGAATTGAAACTAGAGGAACCATAAAATTATTTTCTTCACAATAATTAATTTCATCTTGAAGTATCTACTGGGTCTTCGGTAAGGGAAAACGGAAAATGAAGGTCATTACTAAATTGGAAAATCGAAGCAGGAAGGGCGACTGAATCAGTTTCTTCTCTAGTTACTGCTTGCCAAGACGGAATTTCTGGAGTCTCAAAAAGTTTTCGTCTCGGGTCGTTTTTATGAAGACTACACTTATCCGGATAGGGTCGACTACTTTGGAATGGGCTTTCAAATTATGGAGATTCTTAACCCAAAATTCGTCAACGTCTTCGCTTGTCGTTAAGTTAATATTTGTCCAACAGAACGTATGTACTGAAATACCCAAAAAGGGTAAAGTGAAATTTATTTTCTTGAGATTTTCCAAAAATTTCACCTTTAGTGTAAGATATGTGATGAATTTTGAACAGGCGATAAATGGGGTAAAATTTTCTAACAATTACACAATTAACCCTCCTGCGCACAATGACGAGATATCTCGTCAAAACGAAACCGGTCAAAAATTCACGATGACGAGATATCTCGTCAAGACATTTTCTTTAATAACTTTCGATGTAATAATTTCTATGACATCTTACACCCTAAAAATTAAAGCTAAAAAATGTAGCTTTCTAATGCAATAGGTTTAGAATTTATATATTTTCAATTTTTTTTTCAATTTTAAGTTAAAGAACTATGAAAATTCACGAAAATTTTATAGAATTATTTGTGTTGAAAAACGTTTTAAAAAGTACTTAAAAAATGCTCAAACCAGTTTGAAAACATTTACGCGGAGGTATTCGGGGTCGCTAAAAACGAATCTGCTACCAGAATTTCAAAATTAAAAATGGCGGATTCAAAATGGCGGACGTGTACTCTAAATTTTATAAAAAAATGCTTCAATTGAATTGAAAAACCATACTCAGGGTTTTTGGGGTCGCTGATAACGAATCCGATATCAAAATTTCGAAATTCAAAATGGCAGATTTAAAATGGCGGCCGTATTCACCCAATTTCATCGAAAAATGCTTCAATCGAATTGGAAAATCATACTCGCGGGTTTTTGGGGTGTCTGATAACGAATCTGTTATCAGAATTTTAAAATTTAAAATGGCGCATATGAAATGATTGGCAATGTATTCTTTATTTGGAGTTTTCGGTGACGTTGACAACGAATATGTTATCGGAATTCTAAAATTCGGAATGGCGGACTCAAAACGACTGTCATATACTCTTAATTTTACTCTTGAGGGTTTCTGGAATTGTTGAAAACGAGTCCATTATCAGATTTTTGTATTTTAAATCCTTTATCAAATACTGCCGGTATAAAAGCTTATTTTTTTCAACTTGATGTCAATCTGGAAATTTAGACTAAAAGTGTGCTTTACATCAATAAATAAATAAATCGGTTATCAGGACTGACATTTTTATGTATTTATATTTTAAAAGTTTTACAATATATACATATTTATGTTTGTTTCAAAGAGCAATAGCGTTCAGAAGTTTAAAAAATCACGGTAGCACAGTATAAATATAAGCAATTGAAAACTGAAATAAACATTTGCACCTACAAGCAGATAAATACATCCGAACTATGCTATATACATATGCTATGATAGTAATTTATAAAAGAGACAATCAAGCCAATCTTGGAAGCTATTGAGCTCTGAGGTGTGATGTAAAAAAAAAGGGATGTAAAATCGAACTAGGAGCCTCCACTTGACGCAACCTGGGGATACTGTATTTTTTAGAGTAGCAGATAATCCTAGTCGTAACATTAAACAAACGTAAAAGAAAAAAATTATTTTCACCAAGTAAAGCAACTAGTCAATTCAAGCATTTTTTTACAAAATCAAGAGTTCATGACCATTATTATAAATCCGCTATTTTGAATTTTGAAATTTTGATAACAGATTCGTTATCAGCAATCCCAGAAACTGCCGAGTATGTTTTTCTAAATTAATTCGAACATTTTTAAATGAAATTAAGTGTACACAGCCGCCATTTTGAATCTGCCATTTTGAATATTGAAATTATGATATCGGATTCGTCATCAGCGACCCCAAAAATCCTCGAGTATGGTTTTCCAGTTCGATTAAAGCATTTTTCGATTAAATTGAGTTACACGGCCGCCATTTTGAATCCGTCATTTTGAATTTTTAAATTATAATAGCAGATTCATTTTCAGCGATCTCGAAAACATAAGAATAATTTATATTCTTAATGATTCAATGTTATAAAAAATGTATGAATTTTCAAATAGCTAAAGTCGCTTATTACGCAAACGCAGGAGGGTTAATCCAAATATAATTTCAAATAGAAGATAGAATAATGAGAAAATTTTTGTGGTTAGTCTCGTTAAAGTTTAGAGGCTGATACATAATAAAAAGATAATAATGTCAAAATTAGAAGCTATCCCACCGCTGCCACCAGAAAACGCTAACTGTCACGTTTGTAGTTAAAATATTTAGGGTATTTTGACATAGGCTTATTTAGGAATAAAAAGAAGTCGAAGGCACGATGAGTGTCACTGAGGGTGGCACTTGCCGCACGCAGCCTTCCACCTATTCGGCGATAATAAAAAGATAATAATGTCAAAATTAGAAGCTATCCCACCGCTGCCACCAGAAAACGCTAACTGTCACGTTTGTAGTTAAAATATTTAGGGTATTTTGACATAGGCTTATTTAGGAATAAAAAGAAGTCGAAGGCACGATGAGTGTCACTGAGGGTGGCACTTGCCGCACGCAGCCTTCCACCTATTCGGCGAGATCGCGATGCGTGGACGAGATAGTTATTTCACTTCGGAGATGTTGCCTTTTCGAAAAACAAGTTGGTAAGGCTTGTTAATATTGTGGGATCGTTGTTCTGTCGGATCTATGGGATTCGTTATGACAAATTTTAAGGAAATGAATATGAGGAAACAAATATTGTATTATTGCACTGGATAATAATGATTATATTTTATAATTTACTTGTGAATTAAATTACAATTTATACTTGCGTGAATTTCGCTCGAGGTCCGGTCCAACAAAAGTTTGATTGAAGAAATGCGCAGGTTTTTATAGCCGAAATTTAAGGGCAGCAGGAGTGGAAAGAAATGAGGAGAAGAAATGTAAATTTTAGTAGGATTTATGTCATAGGAATAGGAGATGGGTATTCCGTTGATTGGTTTAAAAAGTCTAGAGAGTAGGAGGTCTTCCAGATTTTAATTGAAAAATAGAATATGGGAGGTTTAGGTTAAATGAATATGTATTTATTAGAAGATGGTCTGGTAACTAAAGATGCGCAATTTTCGGAGTGGCGGAGGCCAATTGGTATATATTAAAGATGGGCCTTTCAGCTGTAGCAGATATTCTGATTGTTCATTAGGCTTCCAGATTTAGAAGAAACTGAATTATGGCGCGGGGAATACTGGAAAAAGTGATGGGAGACATAAATGGTGGGAATTGATATTAATGTGGATGGTAAAAGAAATAGGAGTTATAAAAGTAGGGAATGTCTTAATATTTCGTTGGCTTTAAATAAATGCGGAAGGTATAAGGACATTTAAGAGCAGAAAAAGATTAATTTCTTTTGGATTAGGAAGTGTAACGTTTCACTTGAGTGTCAAAATTTTAGTGGTGGGAACCACAATGAAGATGCGCATTTTAGGAGTAGGGAATATTCTGAGTTCTTATTGGATTTCTAGATGGCGAAGGAACGGAGGAGAAGTGGTAATACTTGATTAAATGGTGAAAAATGATATTTGTGTGGATGGTAGAGGAAAACGACCTCTTGTTTTCTGCTTATATGTGTAGCCGTGCATATGCAATGTGTGTGTATAATGCATTCACATGCACAGTGCGGTATGCCTTCTGAGCGACTCCTCAGAAGCGAGTTTAATAAATCAAGTTAAACTAATCAACTATTATTTTCCCTTTTAGAAAATAATTCGTTTAAATTGACTTTCGGAAAGTTTTGCTCGTGGCTCTTGGTCCTTGCGAAAATCTTTAAATCGCATTGTTCATTCTTAAGATAGGAATGAACGTTACTATTTTCTTATATATAATTCTTAGAAATCGTTGCAAACAGATAACTCTGGAATGCATCGCGATTACATAGAGACGCTAGAGCCGAAGCAACTATGGTTCACTGGGTCAGTATCTCAGGTTTTTCATGACAAGGGTACTAGGTTAAATGAAAAAGGAAGTTTAAAAATTGTACGAACGTAACATCGAATTTGTTCGGAATAGTCATAAATGCGATTAATATTTTTTGGTGACTTTGATACTTTGATAAATGTCATTAATGACATTTATATTGAAACTCTTTTTAAAACCACCCCTAGGTCTAATTTGAAAACTTGTGAAGAATAGGGGTGCCTCAGGAGGGTTTTTGGATGTGTTCCGAATAGTAAGAAATGCAATTAAAAATTTTTTGTGGTCTTTGATACTTTAAAAATTGTCATCTTTGGCATTTATTTGGAAACCCTTTTTGAAATCACCCGTAGGTTTAATTTGAAAACTTGTGAATAATAGAGTTGCCTTAGGAGGGTTTTCGAGTGTGTTTCGAATAGTAAGAAATGCAATTAAAAATTTTTTGGGGACTTTAATACTTTAAAAATTTTCATTTTTGTCATTTTTATGGAAACTGTTTTTGAAACCACCGCTGGGTCTAATTTGAAAGCTTCTAAATAATAGGGGTGCCTCGGGAAGGTTACCAGATGTGTTCGGAGTAATGAGAAATTCAATTGAAAATTTTTTGAGGACCTTCATACTTCGAAAGTTGTAATTTTTGACATTTTTCTGGTAATTCTTTTTGAAACCACCCCTAGGTCCATTTTGAAACCCTGAGGATAATAGGGGTACATTATAGATACATTATACACATTATATACATTATATTATAGAACAAACTGTGACATGCAGCAAACATTTATCAATATACTTTCACACTATGAACATAGATTCCAATAAAAGACATTTGGTTCATAGAACGATCTTTTGACGGATGCTTCAATACTCTAGCAAAAGAACTGGCTTCTTCTGGACTTTGTCTCCTGATAGTTGTGATAATATAATTATAATTTTACATATATATATATAGTATAATTATAAGTATATAATATAATAATATATCAATGATTAATTAAAATTAGTTATGTAATTAAGCAATTAAATAATTATGGAATGATAAATTAATTATTGTTATTTGTTATTTCTAATTTTTTAAATTTATTTTTATTTTTTATTATATGTATATTAAAATATACAAATATTTTATTGTTTTTATATTATAATTATTCTTAGTAATTTTGTCTAAACATTTTACAATTTTCGTTTTTCGTGTAAGTTATTATATTGTCATTGCATATCCTTGACACTTACAGCCCTGGTTTGTGTGGCAATAGCGGTCCCAGATCGTTCCAGGTGTCACTTGCGAATGTGATGCTGTCGATTCTCATGTCAGTTTTTAATGCGATTTTTACTGTTTCTCTCTAAATAATCGCGATCGGTTTTTATTTGTAAGTAATTTTGAGAGTGAAGTTTTATTGTGAAGCTTGGGAGCGCAGTATTTTAGTGCAAGTGACGTGTTTCAGCGTGTTCTCTAAAATCTACATGTGGCTGTGTGGTGGCTTAGGGTATACATGTCCCGGCCTAAGCATCTTTTGCCAAGAAGGATTTTCCGGATATTCACTGGGATTTCCCGTGCCTAAGAGGTCAAGCGCCCTTATGAAAACTATAAGGTACCATCTTAACCTGACACTATCGCCGAAAACTTTTTATTTCTTCTTAAAGACGCTGACTAAAATAGGCATTTTTTGTAAGATGTTTCCGGGCCACGGCCCTTAATATGCTCAATTTTTTTTAATTTTGCTGAATTTCTAATTTGATCTAATTCAGGAGAAAATTTTATTCTTATGGACCCCTTAAAATGAAAAAAAATTTCTAGAAGCTCGGCAAATTATAATACAAATTTTTGGAGCCTCCAGAAATTTTCTGGGACTCAAAATGTTCCTAAAAAAGCATTGAGAAGACTTCATCATTTAAAATTACTATAACCTAGTCCTATTTCAGGATATTGACATTTTAAATCTTGAAATTTTTGCCAATTTTTTTGTAGGTAGATTTTGAGTGCCAAAAAGTTTCTGGACGCACAAAAAAGTTTTGTTGTAATTTGCAGAGCTTCTAGAACCTTTTTTATATTTGGGAAGCTAGGGGGTTCCGATCACCGGGTTATGTTAATTTTCTGAAAAGTTTGCCCAAAAGTAATTTTTCCAGTTTTCTGCCTCAGAACAAGGTTCCTGACAATGAATGAAATATTTCGTCATATGTGACGCGACGCGAGAGAATGCACCTAACTGAAAGAGCCAGGTAGGTCCCTCCTCTCGCATCGCGTCACATACACGGTGGCGTAACGGCTTGCATGCATTGAATCACATGCAAATGTAAGGGGTGAAAACATTCTGTAGGCGCAAAAACCTCTGTACAAGGGCTACTTGCGTGCAATGGTGTATATCTTGTAGCATTTTTCTCCATGTAATTAAGCCATTACGTGTCCTTCATATACAGTGTGGACCCGTAGCGGCTTACACACATTGAATCACATGCAAATGTAAGGAGTGTAAACATTCTGTAGGCGCAAAAACCCCAGTAAAAGGGCTATTTGCGTACAACGGTGTATATCTCGTAGCATTTTTCTCCATGTATGCAAGCCGCATTACGTATCCACAAATTTACAAATTTTCTTGATTTCTTATAAGACAGATATTAATTCATTATTTCCCGAAATAATTAAAAATATCGTCAAAATATTAATCTCTGTTAAAACAGGGTACTAAAATATAGTCAAATTCTGTCAATTTTGGCAACATAGTATGGTCTATAATGTATAATTAAGATTTTGAACCTTCAAATACTAATAATAACCGATACTTAACGTTTCTGGGAAAAGTTACTAAAATTTTAATATATTTTTTCACTGGAGCATTATTCTTATTTCTGCTATTACTGTGAAACAAAAAGAAAAAAGGACGATACTTTTCTTCGATATGTCGCTAATATACAGGAAAAGTAATTTTTATGTACAGGTTCCTGTTTATGGGTTCGTTCGTTACAGGGTCTGATGCTAAATTCAACTGCTTTCACAACACTTTGAAGTTGCTTTTGTGGGGACTGACTTTGGGAAGGAACATAATTTCACCATTTTTTAACACCCTTCGTGAGAATTAATAAAAATTTTATTTAAGAAATATCATTTAAAAAATTTTATGTAAGAAATTTTGAATCCACCGGACTCACAATCTGATTAAATAAATCCACTTAAAAATAGCGTTATTATTTTTTGTCAAAATTATATGTCTAAATTATATGTCAAAATACATATTTTAAAATCAAACATTATCTATATCTGGCTCGTCTAGAAGTGTGGGAGCTACAGTAGTTGTTATCCTGTAATATAAATCCTCTGTTTGATTGTTATCACCCCAAACACCTTCGGCAGTCGTCCAGTAAACCAGGCCAACAGCTGCAGAGCTTCTTAAAATAAACGTCACCCAACGCATGAAACTGCGACCGCTGGTTTCAGAGATTTCCGTTTCTTGTGGGCAGGCGCACAACTGTAAGCGAACAGTAATGTATCATTTTTTTTATACAAATAACGAAATTAATGATAAAAAAGTATGTTTGGCTACTTTGGGGGTACCACATTAGCTGCATGCATTTGAGGACGCCTAAGGGCGAGCGACTCGAACTCTTACGCTAAACACGCTCGTTAGTTGATCACTAGGGCGTATCGAAAAAATTAAATATTTTGCTTTCGGTTATCGTTAAGGCTAAAAAGTTTCTAGTAGGTGTCAAAATAACTCCCGAAAAAGATGAGCCCTAAAAAATTGTCTTCAGTTCGCGCATGGTCATTATTATATGTCAAAATAGGGAATAAAAATAGATTTCTTATTGCCAAAGGCTCGAAAATGTTTATTTCTTACTCGGATAAGACGTAAAAATGCATATTGTATCCACATATATACCTGCTTAGTATAGACCTAATGGAAAAATGTTATGTGTTCGCGCGTTCATGTTAAAGTGACAGATAATCGTAAAATTTACGAAATATTAGATATTTTTAACTATTACAAGCTCAAAAATGGTTATTTTGGATCCAAATAAGCGGCAAAGAATTCATATTATATCCACATATATACCTGCTTAATATAGACCCAATAGAAGAATGTCCTGTGTTCGCGAGTTCATGTTAAATTGACAGATAATCGTAAAATTCAAGAAATATTGGATATTTTTAACTTTCACAAGCTCAAAAACGGTTATTTCTTTTTTGAGTAAGAGGAACAAAATGCAAATTATATTCACGTATATACCTGCTTATTACAGACACACTAGAGAAATGTCCCGTGTTCGCACACTCATGTAAAAGTGACAGGTAATCGAAAAATTCACGAAGTATGAAATATTTTTCACTATTACAAGTTCAAAAATTTTTATTTATAATTCAGATAAAGAACATAGGTTGTATACTATACGTTGGTCTTGACTATTTGTATGATACTTAATAATATAATCAAATATTTAGCTAAACTTTCTTACAAAAAAAATCACTTCTTAGATCTTGAATTAGTGGTTACTTTCGAAAACTGGCAATATTTCTCTGCTCTTGAATCGCGTTCTGAGGAGTCCATCTCTTTGGTCGGATGAGAAAGCCTGCCTAGATGAAGCAGACACTTCTTTCACGCATCTCTCAACAGCTTAAGTATGACATGGAAGGTCAAAAGGTAAAATGGAATCTTTCATTTAGAAACCGAAATAACTAACATTAAAGTTAGTACTTTTTGCGTGTTCCGCCTATACGTAACACAGAAAAAAGAAAAGTACAAGTAAATAAACTCTGGTAGAGACTAAATGGTATTACACAATTGCATAAAAATCTATTTATAAACGAATAACGGATTATTTATTCTTGACAGTTTTCGCAAAAAATCAAATCATAACATCAAAGTTACGAAATTTTTCGTGCACGAGAGACTGAATTGCGGCTTAACGGCAACACTGCACTCTTCCTTGCTCCCCGCTCCTTGGTAAACTGGTGCACGTTTACTGCTGCCTGCTGCAGCGATTTGCGTTGGTTTGGGAAAAGAATACACAGAGCCGTTGTAAGTTTGATGCCCAAGGTTGCCTTGGTCACTTCAACGGTCGTTGCATGGTAGTAGTGCGTATGCGTGTAGATAGTCTGTGCGAGTGTATGCTGGTAAAAGTTTTGATGCGCCGCTAAGGCATCACCGGGCCACTTGAGGCATCCAGGCAGGCCAAACTTTTGACTGGGACAGCCTTCCTATAAATACCTTAAGGAAGGTTCTGTCACGACGCAGTTGTTCCAGTCAATGAGTTCCACGCAGTCTTTGGCATTAAAGTTTAGTTTAGGAATCTCGAATTGCCTGACTTCTTTGGTAGTGTGCATTCTAGCTGAGGTAATACGTTCTCTGGGTGAGCGAAACATCCATTATTTTGGATTACGTTGACAACGGTATCTCGGATATCATCTTCAAGGTACCTAGTAATTTTATTACACATCATTTAAAACCACATGGGAACATTAACGCGTTTGATAAAAAATGAAAGGAACGAGCAATTCGAAAGAGGGATTTTCTGTTCCGATATACTTTTGGAGCGTTCTGCTCGCTCTTGTGAGCCACATATCATGCGAGATTTTTCTAGGGCTTCTTTGGACAAACTCTGGAGAACAATATCCCGTTTTAGCAGCTTTCCAGATGTCTAGGAGGTACTTTTGATTTAAGCTTATATCATTGGTGTTCACTACTGGAATATTAGACGACTCAACAGCATTAAAATCGATAACTGGTAAATCTTCGCATGACGTTAAAGATTTACCGATAGGACCGGAGTATTCATGTGGTCCAGAAGTTTCACCATCAAACTTCTCAAATAAGAGCTTAAAGGGCAGTTAATTTCCATGAAGCTCACAAATAACCGATTGTAGCGGTCTCTCTAGAGTCTTCCCTAGTCTTCTTATAATTCCATTGTGTTTTCCAGTGTTAGTAGGGCATCCATCGCATTCGACGCAATCTAGTTCAGAGAGGTCAATCGTTTTCTCTAAGAAATAATCTAATATAGCATCTGAGGTGCATTCACCATTTGACGTTGATGGAGTTGCATATCCTAAGTATAAACTACCAGGTTCTTGAATTAGCGATATGTGCTCTTCTATTTTTGATTATTGCCGCAATATTCCGTCATCTGTCTCCTCGATAACTATAGTCTGGTCCTTTCTACCGTCAAAGTAAAACGCTTTCATTTTTGAGCCTGACGAAAACTCTTCTCTTTGCAGTTCTTGATGAGTTTTCTTTCTTTCAAGACAAACTTTACTTCTGTCAAACACTAAACATTTAACTTCAGGAACGTATTTGCTAATACTGTGCACAATTGAAGAAGCCAAAGCCGCGGCACATCTATTTCCGACTCCGTATATATCGCAAACTGCCGCAAATTTTGGGTACTTTATTCTGGTTTGTCCTGTTAATGAAGTGCTAGCTGGGATCTAATCTTCGCCCTTATCTTCTTCTTCAACCACATCATCTTTCTAATCTTCACATATGTCATGGTTAGAGGATTTTCCAATTAGAATATTGCGAACAATGTGCTATGGAATTTCCCTTTTTGTCGTTTTTTTAATAGATTCTTCCTCATCGAAAGGTGATTCGACTTCAACTGGACTCTTCACTTGATTGTCAGGATGCTCAGTTCTTGTGAGACGTACAGCTACTAAATTCCTTCTTAAGTCAGTTCTATGATATAAAAGTAAAACCCAGTCAGATTCAGAAGTTTTTACTTTACAAGAACAAGAGTCAATTTCGCATTTGCAAGCGGCTAGATCGAAAAGCCCTCGTTTTTTGAAGAAATTTACCTTGTTTGGGAAGATTTGCATATTTTGGTCTCTAAAATAAGACTTTTAAAATCGGCGCAAACCGACCTAGGTGGCAACACTAGAATGGCTCGTTATTAAAAATTATTGTCAATTTTTAGGTTAAGAAACTTGTCATTTTGACAACTATGATGAGTTTAGCGATTTAAAAATTTTAATTATATAACTTCTGTATCATTGTTAAATGTTGTAAAATTTGAGAAAGTATCACATTTAATTTATCTGAATAAACTTAATTTTGTTATTTTAACTGAATTTTGTCGGCTTACTGTGTTACGAGAAAACCACAATTTTTATGTCGAACCACGCCATGCTATCCCGATCCAGTTGAGCTAGTTGTTTGTAGTTGATTTGAGTGTATATTTTGAACATAGCGGTACACTGTGTTTAAGTTTTGATCTAAACTGAATTTCTAGAATCATCATAAAATTTTGGTTATCGAAATCATTATTGGATTTAGTCCTCGATTTTATCTGTCTTTATGGAGTTTAGCCTATATATTATTTTAGAGTATATGCATATTTTACCGCTTATCCGGATCAGAAATAACCATTTTTGAGCTTGTAATAGTTAAAAATATCTAATATTTCCATAACTTTACGTTTATCTGTCACTTTAACATGAACGCGCGAACACAGGACATTTTTTCATTGGGTCTATACTAAGCAGGTATATATGTGGATACAATACGCATTTTTTATGGCTCATCCGGGTTAGAAATAACCATTTCAGAGCCTTTGGCGATTAGGAAATCTATTATTATGCCCTATTTTGACATATAATGACCTTGCGTGAACTGAAGACATTTTTTTTAGGACTCATATTTTTTTTTAAACATAGAAAAGGTATTAAAAAAAGTCGGACCCTGTATTTAGTCATGATGTAACATTTCTACAGCCGACGATTCAAATATTGAGCTATTTTAAAAACTATCCTAACGATTAAGAATTTTTAGCAGGCCATCCCAAAACATAATTTCTATGGTACAATCTTAAGCAAATACTTTTAAATAATCATTTCAAACTAGGCGATAGGCGTGCAAACTTTGGTAAAGAGAAATTCCAGCATTTCTAATTTTTGAATTTCTTGATGGTCTGAATTATTATTTCTCTAGGGCTCCGAATTTAGATATGTTTGAGCCCTAGAATTTTGTTTTGAATTTTGAGGCTCCAAATTTGGATTCATTTGGGCCTTAGAATTTTGTTGAGAATTTTGTAGCTCCAAATTGAGATTCGTTTGGGCCCTAGAAGTTTGTTTTTAATTTGAAAGCTCCAAATTTGGATTCATTTGAGCCTTGAAATTTTGTTTTGAATTTTCAGGTTCCAAATTTTGGGTCATTTGGGCCTTAGAATTTTGTGATATAGAATTTTGAAGTACTGAATTTTGATTCCTTTGATGTTCCGAATTTGGAACTCTTAAACTCGAACCTTGTTTTGAGTCTTGATTACTTGTTTTGAGTCTTGATTACCTTTAACCTCGTGACATTATTGTATTCCTGTCCAATGCAAGATTATCAAAATTTGTGAGACTTGAATTAGATTCATTCTGGATGCCTGAATTGTGTTTAAGTCCTTTGAAGGTTCATTTCTTCAACTTAAACATAATTTTCCTAATACTCTGGTATCTCTGGATCCTCGATTGGGTTTCGAGATAAGGAATCAGCATTGACGTTCGTCTTTCCTGCTTTGTAAACGACGTCGAAATCGTACTCAGCCAATTTCAATTTCCATCTAGTTACTCTGGTACAAGGATCTTCTGAATTTTTAAACCATACAAGTGGCTTATGATCCGTAACTATAGTAAATTTTCTTCCATACAGGTAAGGATAAAAATGTTGTACGCCATAAATTATTGTTAATGCTTCCTTCTCACAAGTGTCGTATTTGTTTTCATTGTCGTTAAGAGTTCGTCATGTATAAGCTATAGGCTGATCTTTTCCTGTTTTTCGTTGAGATAATATTCCTCCTATCGCAAATCCTGATGCGTCTGTGGTTAAAATAAAAGGTTGGGAAAAATCTGAGCGTCGTTCCTCAAAAAGTTTGTTTTTTAATGTGTCAAATGCCGCTTGTTGTTTTTCCGTACAAACGAAAGGAGTATCTTGTTTTAAAAGCTAATTCATAGGCTTTGTGATTTTTTAAAAACCATCAATGAATCGACGATAATATCCGCCTAGACCTAATCATATTTTTCTAATTTTTTGGAACTGGAAAATTCCTGACAGATTCTAATTTCTTTCGAACTGGTTTCGAACTCTATTTTTATCGACAATATGTCCTAAATATGATACTAATTACCGCAAAAATTCGCATTTATCCGGCTTGCAATTTTAAATTGGCTACGCGCAGACTGTGCATTAGCTTACAAAATTTTCCTAAAAAATTTTCCAAAATTGTTCCTCAAGTGTATTTTCATAAATAACGATGTCTTATAAATAAACAAACATCTCTGAGCCCTGCAAGCCAGCCAGTATAAGATCGATTAATCGCTGAAAAAGAGCGAGCAAATTTTTTAATCCAAATGGCATACGATCAAATTCGTAGTGTTACGAAAATCCAAAACCATTCACCATTTTGTATTTCCTTGTGAATCCGATTTTTTTGGAACTATCCAAACGGGAGTATTGTAAGGAGACTGTGACGGTTTTATTATTATTTTTTTAAATATTTCATCAACTTGTCGATTTATTTCCTCTTTATGTATAGGAGGAAATATATATTGTTTAGTTTAGATAAATACGTCACAAAGAGGACAGTTTTGTGAAATTTTGAACCAAAATCGTGTAATTTGAGATAGGCATCACGTAGAGGGGTATTTTTTCATTTAAAATTGAAGATGAATCCTTATCAAATATAGAAAAATTATAGAGAAAGTCTAAACAAAATTTTTTGACTCTGCCGATTTATAATGAACTTGGCATTTTTGGCTAAAAAAATTGTTTATTGATTACGACGTATGCTTAGAAATGATGTTTTATGTTCTGCATGCCCAATTCAAATCTGATATGTAAATTGATGTAGGTTAAAATTCAAAATGGCGGATTCAATACGGCGGATCGAATTTGCAAAAACAAATGTGATATGACTAAAAATCCTTACTCGGGGGTTTTCTCGGTCGCTGATTTCAATTCCAAAGTCAAAATTGCAAAATTCAAATTCGCGAATTCAATATGGGGGATCGAAATTGCAGAAACAAACGCAATTTGACTAAAAATATTTATTCGGGTGTTTTTTAAGTCGCAGATTTAAAATACAAAGTCAACATTTCAGTGGACACTTATTTTGTCTCAAAAGTTTTAAAAGATCATTTAACATTTTTTCAATGATAACGTGAGATTAACCATAGCAAGCATAATTCCCTAGTAACGCTATCGGACGTGAGCTGTGGTACTGTATAGATAAAGTGACATCATCTCAATTTTGGGTTCTGTCAGTTGCGTCCATAATTCATTGATACATAAATTGATTGAAATCGTCTCTTCGAAAATCCTAATGTTTGGAAAAAATATTATTTAATATGAATATGGAAAGAAATGGTGTTGTAAAAAAAGTAAAATAAGTTTGCAGAGAAAATATCTCTGTTATTGAATTAGCCGCTAAAATCAGTCTGAATCAGCCCTAGCTTTCTATTCAGAATACAACTTCAGTAAAAACAATGATAAAGCTTTAGCACAAGATAGTAAAAAACGATATAGTCGTATTTATCTATGCTATGACAAGATTCAAGAAGCATTGAGTGCATGCAAACCTCCTAATTACAAGTCATTTGACACGGAAGTTTCAGTGCTTCTGCAGTACATCCTTACTAAGACTGCAGAACGTTTGTGCGATTCTGTTGCTTTGAATTGGGATAAAAGAGACTTACAGTCTTACAGACTTACATAATTTAGAATTGATGGCGACTTTAGGGTTCGATGGCTCATCGGGACATGTAAATCCCCATCAGAAATATCAAAAACCAAACAACGAAAATCCAAATCCTCTGCAATCTTTGTTTTTGAGCAGCATGACAATTATACAATTAAAGAAATGTAGGTCAGATGATCTTTCTTGGATAAATCTAATTCCTCAGAGTATGCGCTTTTGTCGATCTCTCAGAATTGCGTTGGAAAAAGAAGACGAGGCAACGACTAATTGAGAATTCAAACGATTAAATAGAGAAATTCAAGAACTTAAGCCTCACACGTTTACCAATGATAAAACAGTTAAAGTAAATTATAACGCTTCACAAACACTGTTTGATGGCAAATACCTAAATGCCATTGTAGGAAACAGAGCGTCAAGTAAATGTCCGATGAGTTTAAGAACTGCTTATCAATTTGGTAATGTAAAAGATAATTTTGCTCCTGAAAAATCATCACTAAAATATGGATTAGAGTTGCTACATACTGAACTTAAAGCTTTTGAGCACATGCTTCACTTCTCTTACAGAATGGCTTTGAAAACGTGAGATGTGAAGAAGAGTTTAAAATGTAATTCATTAGCGATTACGTCATATCTACAGCTGAAATTGTAGTAAATAATGTAGTTTTTGGTAAATTGAATTTTTGTAAAACTTGTAATATATCTCCAGTTCTATTTCTCATATAGTTCTACCAGGGATAATGTTTTTTGTAAAAAAAATTATAGTTTATTTTTTGTACACTTTTTCATAATTACATAACTGCAATGCAAAAAAATTAAAAAATTTGCACTATTTCGCTATACTATAAAACTTTTTCAGCCATAACATTTTAATTTTACGAAAAAATTCGACAACAAGAAGCTTCATATACAAAATAAAATTTTTGATAAATTTGGCGTGAAAGTCGATCAAGTACTGCAAGGCCATAATGCAAAGAACACTGGAAATCTAGCAAGAAGGTGTTTCCAGCAACCAAAAGCGTTCGCGCAAGATCTAGAAATTGATTGCCAGTTGCTTTCGGATATTGCTCTCATCTTACTGGTATTTATATGTAAAAAACAATTAAAATTGCGTGACCTGGAGATATTCTGTTGGGAAACTTATTTTCGTCATTATGAACTGCATCTATAGGCCAGAATAAACCCAACTGTCCACAAATTGTTGAAGCGTGGGTGCCAGATTGCCATGGAGTTTCCGTTACCAGTAGCTTATTTTGCTGAGGGCGCAAACGAATCGTGGCACAAGTTGTACAGAAAGAATTATACTTCGCATTCCCGACAAAACAAACGGAAAATTCGAATTTTTTATGTATTCGATAGAGCCATACATCTCACGGATCCTAAAATTTTTCTTGAATTAAAAGAGACTAGAATGAAAGTTCACAAACAAAAACAAATTTCAGAAGACCTAACAAAATTTGTCAAAGAGGAGTAGGTACTCAAATACTGCTTACCATTTACAGTTAATCTATTGGACTTCTACCCTCGCTTGCCTGTTCTTTGAACCAACGACATTTACGAAAAATAATTAACTTCATTGCATATATAATTATTTTATCATCTTTGTTATGTCTGGCTGATGACGTTACATATTAAAAATGAAAATTAGAAAATCAAAAATTAAGAAATATACAACAATAGATTTTGAGAGAATAAAGTGAAGT
>JBAGKK010063299.1:4639-27754 GCA_037177015.1 Euceroptres primus
ATAATTATTTTTAATACAAATTACATGTTTAACAGTACCTGTTTATTCTTAAAATACTATAAAATTTCTCTTCCATTCAGAAAAAAATAGTCCTACAAAATAGTGGTCAATTTGTTGCTATCAAGGAAGTTCCTTTCTATATTTTACTTATTTCAGCAATAATTATTTTTAATACAAATTACATGTTTAACAGTACCTGTTTATTCTTAAAATACTATAAAATTTCTCTTCCATTTAGAAAAAATTACCTCTAAATTATCATCTAGTAAAAGAAAAGATGAATATAAAGTTTAGAAGAGCATCTAAAGTGACGTGTACACTTTGATTAATGGAGAAAGGATTTTTGTCAGGAAGAACAGGCGCGGTCTTTCAAGGCAAGGCAAGAATTTAAAAGTTGCATCCATTATGCATACGGCCCCATTTTACATCAACTGTATTTGTACACCATTTTTTTATAATTTCATTTTCCGCTTTTTTCTGCTTCACCTAACTCTCCTCTTTCTTCGTTGCACATTCTCTGTGTATTTACTTATTCCAAAGTGAGGAGAGTGGTAGACTGAACGCTATAACAAGGCAGCATTAATTAAAACGAGTACTAAACGACGGATTTGCATAGGTGGCCGGCAGGAAGAGAAATTGTACGTGACGGAGTCGACCCTCGTGAGTCAATGCAGACGCAGAGGGATTTAAAATCCTTTGCAATTTTATTATCTCAAAATGTCCAGGGATATCGAATATTTGTTTTACTTTTTGATTCACATCTAAAGAAAATATAAAAAGATTCTAAAGAAAATATGAGGATGACTTGATGAAATATGACTTTTGCAATTCTCTAATTTACTTCTTGAAAGAAATTAATTTTATATGAAGAATTGAAAAGAGCTTTGTGAGCTTAAGAAGTGATTCAAAATTTATTTCGTATTAAATTATTGAAACTTTGGGGCAAATTGAAGAATTATTTAAATACCCCACTCCCTGAAGCACTCAGATCTGTAACTGCGACATGCATTGATTAAGAAATAGGACGTGAGACTTTCAAGATATTCAGGAATTGGGTCGTTTACATAGTTTTGCAAGTGCCGAGGATTAATTACTCAATTGGTTTTAAAACTACTTTTCTTTCTTGGAGTTCGTTTAGGAATTATTAAGCGAAATATGTCTATATAATTAAAACATTTAAGGTAGATGACCCAGTAATCGAACCGGTCCCAGTAATCGTGCAATTGGCGTATAACCTAAAGAAATAATTATAAAAGATCTCTAAAAAAGTATTTAGTAACAAAAAACAACAAGCTTTAGCATTATTTATAATCGAAATCAATAACAATCAAGTATAATTGCTTAAAAAATAATATTGACGGCGAAACGATTACTGGGACTAAGGTCACGATTACTGGGTCATTTACCTTATATAAGGAATTTCTAATTTAGAAAAACCCCGTAGGTTTAATATTAATCAATAATTTATTAAAATCTGTTTCTCCATATTGGGAGAAAGAAGAATTTTAAATTTACTACAAAACAATCTTTCTGTAACATGATGCAGAAGATTTTAGAATTGGAAATCTCCACTCCCATTTTTTTATGCTTGAATACACATTTTACTGAATTAAAGAAATTCTGTTTTAAACAATTTTTATATAATACATATTTAAAACGTTTCGATATTTAGAATAAGAAAATTTATAAAATTTATTAATAATCACTTATTAATTCACTAAGTTTTCATTAAATCTTTATTATTACAATTCAGAATTAATTAAATATATTGTATATATATATATTGATATAAGAATGTCTCCTCTTACATTGCAGAGAGAACTTTTATCCGAGTTTGAACAGCGTTTAAATGATGAATACGAAAATCGATACAGGGAAAATGCGGCGTATCGTGGGAGAATTTATGCAGGGTTGAGGGTTGGAAACGATGTTTTTAATGAAGAAAAGGAAGAAATTTGACCGATGGACGAGGCAGCGTGGGAAAGTTCGGAAGTCATCCATCGGTTAGAGAGACGACTTTTCGATTCTTTGGTGGCTGTAGTGGCGTCAACGCCAGCAACGACGGAGATTTATCGATGCTCCTAGGGATGCTGCCTCTTTCCTCTTTAAAAAGAAGGCGGAAATGTGAACGAGTTGTGGTATAAACGCGTTAATTCTAGATTTGCGCGAGACTCTCCGGTTGTTACTTTTCCAGTCAGTTGTGTATATGTCTGGTTGTTTTTACGCCGGAGTCTTCGTTAACAACGTTGTTTTACGGCTAAGCTCCATAAATGAGGGTTGAGTCTTCCTTCGCGCAAGATTACTTTTTACAGCAAAATTCTACCCTTTCATCCCGGTGCGACCATTGACCATTATGCGTGTCCATTTCAACCATAAAGACACTTATTGCTTTATTTTTCTCCCGGAAAACTCCATTTTACAAAGGTCAACCAACTCACACTCTCTTTTGTAAAACTGTCTAGTTTTCAAAATTTTTCTTTTGTACTTAATTATTTTGTAAATTTACTAGAATTAGAAATAGGAGTAGAAATAGAAATAGGAATAAAAATAAGGAAGAAAATAATTTTTGAAATCAGATGCTAATAACTTTGATTTACAATATCTTATAGAAAATGCATTTATGTTATATACAATAACAATTTTAATTAAAAGAATTTAAAATTAGCGATACGCGATGATAATTAACCAAACATTTTTCAAAAAGTTTATGCATCTGGGTCTGCATACATTATGCATTCTGTGTATTTAATTCAAAAGGGGAAAAAATCTGATATTTAGATTTCATTCGAGTTTCAAAGTAACTACACTTTTCTGGACGGATTTAAAGCATTTTTCTTGTTCTTTCGAAATTGTTTACTTATTATTTACTCGGAAAATATAGTTTGATGAAATAAATCATCTTCAGTTGTTGCACACAGATTACTGAATATTTTTTGCTGGAAGAATCCTAGGAATTGCTGAAAGTTTTCTTACTTCTTTTATTCCAAAGCTGGATGAAGAAAAAAAAAGAATAGAACTTCTTTTATTCCAAAGCTGGATGAAGAAAAAAAAGAATAGAACTTCTTTTATTCCAAAGCTGGATGAAGAAAAAAAAGAATAGAACTTCTTTTATGCCAAAGCTGGATGAAGAAAAAGAGAATAGAACTAATAAGAATAATAAAAATAATATAAAAAGAAATAATAATATGAATAAAAGAATTATAAGCAAACAATAAAAATCAAGATTGAAGTCTGATAGTCAAAATTTTTGAAAGTAGATATTATGTATTTAAAAATATTGTAAAAAGTCACATAAATATGAGTTTTCACGATTGTTGGAAAATGTACATTTTACGATTAACATAAAATGATCATAAATTTTATTTACTTCTATGATTGCCTATAAAAGGGATGTTCTTGTTTATATCTTGTTTAATGAACTCATAAGACTGAAAGAATGATTACAACGAATCTGAAATAAAGAATAGTTTATTTTAAAAATTGTTTGAAATAATAAATATCACCCGTAATTATTTTTATAGAGGTGGCGATAAAACAAGATATTTTGTTAAAATAAAGTACTAACTTTGATTTCAAAATTTTTATCTAGAAAAAATATTATATTATTTAAGTAAACTAATATAATTTTTTTTCAAATCATAAATCAATATTTCAGATCTTCTTTCAAATAAAATAAATTACATTTAATTATTAATGATAGAATTAGGCGTATTCTGTGATGAAATCAATTTGATTTTCATTTTAACGAAAGTTAGAATTACAAGGTCAAAGACTACAGGCTTTTACGTGGTAAAGTTGTTACAAATAAATAATAAATTCTGACGATCGATAAAGTGTAACACAAACTGTGCCATTTCTATTTCATTTACCAGAATACTAAGAAAATAGTTTTTAAAATTCAATAAGTATACGATTTTCTTAATATTTGATTTTCATGATTCCCTAGTCAATTCATTTACCGAAAATAAGAAAAAATATTTTAATTATATAAAGTATATTTGTAAATATTAATAAATTTAAAATCATTCTGTAATTGATGAATAGTCTTAATTTTGATTGTAATAAAATGTAAAATACCTACAGTATTAGGTCCCCTAATTTTCATTATTGAAAATTAATTATATTTTCAAAATTATCAATAGCGGATTCGCGGACTATTTAATCGCTGAATAATCTTGATGATTGATTACATCATTTGAGAGTACATGCGATAATTCAATGGTGTGCAATTACTGTTCTAATTAATTCTACTAAGCTCGCATAAAACAAACAGTAAAATGCAAATATTGAATAATATAATATCATGAAGCATCAAAGCTTGAAAATGAACTATTCAATATTGAATCAAACTTATTTATGTTTTACTATTTAATTGTCAATTTTCTAATTTAATTCCAACAAAATTTCAACTTCTATATGATTAATCAATAATCAATCATTTAATTAATCATTTCATTAATCATTTAATTATTCATCGATTAAATGATAACAAAAAATTGAATTTTTTCCAATAAAGTGGAGAAGGTTTGAAATCAACTTTTCATTCGAATTTGTATTTTTGAGAAGTGAAGTGTTTTTGAATTTTGCTCCGATTCTTGGTACTTGTATGTTACAGTGCATTGACTGCTGAAAATATCGACAAGACCGAAGCTCTTGAGTTCCTTTCACGGTGACTGACTTCCAGTTGGAAGGATGCAGATTTGATTTCAAATTCAAAAAGCTGTTCGTAAATCAAAAAGTGTTCGTATAATCACATAAATCCTCAACTCTTCCAAGCATAAGAATTTATAAAATCAACTCTCCTTTGATGCCCTAATTGAATCTTCTTTTTTTCTAGTAAAAGTGTTTAAAGGTTTCTTTCTGAATAATAATAAATAATAATAATAAAGGAAAATAGAAGAAATTTCCCAAAAGGATTTTGTCCAATTATGACTAGTCTTTTTGGTGCGGGATGCTTTCTGAATAATAATAAAATAATAATAATAAATACAATTAGATGAGCGAATAGATAAATGTAACTAATATAAATCAATGTGTAATAATTATATATTTTATATATCTAATCAATATGATATTAATAATAAGTACACAGTAAAAAATAATACTTAAAATTGTTACACCTTAAAATTGTTACACCTTTAAATAGTTTGGAATAAATTCAGTAAAATTTGTCTGCATTTAAGCAAAATTGATTCTAAATTTAAGATTTAAATATGAAATTCAAGTAACGTGGTATTAAATTTAGACCAATATTGCTTAAATTAAGACAAAAATTTACTGAACTTAATCCAAACCATTTTAAGGTGTAACAATTTTAAGTATTCTTTTTATTGTGTAAAAAATGTTTAATGTTGAATTCTTGTTGAAAGAAAGAATTAAGGAAGTGTGTCTATGATCAATAATGAATAATTTGGCCTAACGAAGTCTTGTTTTAATTAATTAAAAGGGTTTCAATTAATTTTGATATATAGGGACTGGTATCACATCGCCCATCGATGGGTGCGGCATTTCGGGGTACATGAGGATCTATTATGACTCTCACGCCACACAGTGTGGCTAAAAGAATTTTTTGTGGACAAAAGCCTGCCTATAAGTTATTTTTCAATGGACTTTGATGCTTTTTTTTTTAAATGACCATAAGTCTTCCAGGTTTAACGAGTCGGTGCAGAAAATTCCCTTTGATCAAACAAAATTTTTTTCTTTAACAAGAAAATAAACAATATTTTTTTCCTAACTTTTCAGATGTACGTTTTTTTTAAGATCTTTAAATTGATAATAGTTTCTCAAGTTTCGACCTTATCGTGATTTAAGGATAAAACCAATTATATGGCTTAATGTGGTCAGTTTAATAAAATAAAGGAAGGAAGTCCGTGAAATTAAAGATGAATATTTTAAGTCATGAAAGCAACGTTTCGATCGTGTTTATGGACTCTTTTTAAGCGGTGGTAAAAAAATCTAAAATAACATAACTGTGATATAAAACATAAACAACAAGTGTAAAATTTAAAAATTAAACAAATAAATAGTTTACTCCAATACAATACAAATTGGTTTTACTTTCAAATTGACTAAAGAAGAGCTTAAGACTGTGCAATAACTATCAAGCAATAATTTTCAGTAGGTTAGAGTAAGAAAAAAATTGTTTATAGTGTTTTAAACAAATTAATGAAAAAAGCTATTTTCTCGTGATTCGCAATGATTAATTGTTTGAAATTCATAATATTTATATAAAATATGCAGGAAATTAATGCCTAATTGCAATAAGAATAGCTGCTACTTGACAATTATTTAAACAATTTTTATAAACAAATACACAGTTTTCGTATGTCACAATGAATAGGCACAATTTTTTTTCTAGAATCAACCAAAAATGTCTTGCCAAAGTCTCCTTGCTGTCATTTTTTTTAAATTAACAATAACTGTTAATTATTTAAAAAATATTTATGAACGAATTCACATTTTCTTTATTATTCCATGAATAGGCCCAATTTTTTTGCGGGACCAACTAAAAATGTATTGCCAGAGACTCCTAGCTGTAATTTCGTTAAAATGGATAAAAATATTAACTATATAAACAATTTTTATAAATAAATGAACATTTTGACTATTTTTCCAAGAGTAGGCTCCATTTTCTTAGCGAAATCAACTAAAAATGTATTGCCAATGACTCTTTGCTATGATACTTTGCCAATGGACAAGAACAGTTAATTAATGTTAATTATTTAAACAATTTTTACAAGCAAATGTACATTTTGGCCACTTTTGCGTGAATAGGTTTCTTTTGTGGAATAAACTAGAAATGTCTTTCCAATGACTCCTTCTTGTAATATTTATCCAGAAGAACTTTCGATTATTCAAAGAATATTTATAAACAAATTTGCAATTTGACTATTTTTCAATGATAAATATTAAATTTTTTTGCGGATTTAGAAGAAATGCCTTTGTCAATTATTCCTTCTTGTCATATTTTTCTAATTAAGAAAAATTTTTTATTATTTAAACAAAATTTATAAACAAATTCAAAGTTTGACCATTTTTCTGTGATAAATATTACACTGTTCTCGCGATTTAAGGCTCGTTTCGGGTATGACCTGTTGCTTCTTGTCAGGAGTAAAAAATATTTTTTTTAATATAAGTTAAATTTAACGTTTACTTTATTTTTAAGTTTTATTTAGTTATTATTTATTAATTATTATTTATAACGGATAACCAAAACACTGAAAGAAAACTGAAGCGAACTGATGATATCCGATGAGGATACTGCCCGCTTTGTGGCTACGCTACTGCGAAACTCCGCTGAGCTCACAACGCCTTTCTCTCGCCCCCTTGGACCCCTCACAATCGGCGAAAATTTTTGGAAGGACTTATGTCAAGGGGACGTATATCGCAAGAGCAGTGTAATTTTTTTGAGGAATGAACTAAAAAACGAAGGTCAAGACATATCTGTTGACCTTGGTTTTTTAGTTTATTTCGCAAAAAAATTAATATTTATCATGCAAAAATGGTCAAACGTTGAATTTGTTTATAAATATTGTTTAAATAAACAACACTTTTTCTTAACTAGAAAAATATGACAAGAAGGAATAATTGGCAAGACATTTCTCGTTGATTCCGTAAAAAATTAATATTTATCATGGAAAAATAGTCAAACTGTGAATTTGTTTATAAATATTGTTTAAATAATCAACAGTTCTTGTAAATTGGACAAATATTACAATAAGGAGTCATTGGTAAGACATTTCTAGTTTATTCCACAAGAAAAAAGCCTATTCATGCAAAAGTGGCCAAAATGTACATTTGTTTATAAAAATGGTTTAAATAATTAACTGTCCTTGCGCATTGGCAAAGTATCACAGCAAAGAGTCATTGGCAATACATGTTTAGGTAATTTCACTAAGAAAATGGAGCCTATTCTTGGAAAAGTGGTCAAAATGTGCATTTATTTATAAAAATTGTAAAAATAATTAATATTTTTTATCAATTTGAACAAAATTACAGCTAGGAGTTACTGGCAATACATTTTTAGTCGGTACCGCTAAAAACATTGGGGCTATTCGTGGAATAATAAAGAAAATGTGAATTTGTTTATAAATATTTTTTAAATGATTAACAGTTGTTGTTAATTTGAAAGAAATGACAGCAAGGACACTTTGGCAAGACATTTTTGGTTGATTCGGCAAAAAAAATCGAGCCCATTCATTGCGACATACGAAAACCGTATTTGTTTATAAAAATTGTTTAAATAATTGTCAAATAGCAGCTATTCTTAGTTAATCGCAAATAGGCATTAACTTCTTTCATATTTTATATAAAACCCATGAATTTTAAACAACTAATTATTGCGAATCACGAGAAAATGGTTTTTATTCATTAATTTGTTTAAAACATTATAAACAATCTTTTTTTACTTTAAATTACTGGAAATTATTGCTAAATAGTTATTGCACTGATTTAGGCTCTTTAGTCAACTTGCAGATCTCAAAAAAGAGGTACATCTAAAAAGTTAGGAGAAAATATTGTTAATTTGTTGTTAAATAAAAATTTTTTGTTTGCTCAAAGTGAATTTTCTGTAACGACTCGTTATACCTGGAAGCCTTACGGTCATTAAAAAAAAACATCAAAATCCATTTTTTTTTTAATTGAACAATGATCTCAGTCAGTTCCGTATTCCCCCTCCCCTTATTTTTCTCAAAATCCCCTAAAATCCCTGTTTTTAAAAATTTTTCCCTTTTTTTTGTTCAAAGTTCCGATTGATTTTCCAAGAATTATAATAAATAGAAACTTTTGATATTTAAAGACGCGTTTAACAAATAATATCAAAAATTAGAAATAATTATTAAATTTAGAAAAATGCTAAAACAATACTAAAACCTTAGAGATTCAGAGTCTTCTAGAATCTTCTAGGAATTTAAAAATCTTTCCCAAATTTTTCTAAAATTTTCTAGACTGCCTTTAAATCTTCTGGACACTTTCAATGTCTTTTAAAATTTTCCATAATCAAATCTTCTAAATTGATACCGTTTTCTGGATCCTTTCAATGTCTTTCACCATTTTCCATAGTCAAATCTTCTAAATTGATAACCGTCTAATATCTTCTGGGTTTTGTAAAATATTTTCTAGAATCGTTTTTCCTGGGTTCTCTTATGATCTTAAAGAATAATAAATAATAATAAAAAATCTTAAAGAATCTCCCAAAATTCTTTAATATTTTTAAAAATATACTAGACTGTTCCAGAATTTTCTAGAATCCTCAAAGATATTCTCAACTCTACAATTTCTAGAATTCTGTAGAATCATTTAGATTTGAATTTACAAAAAAACTCCCATAATCTTTAAGAACTTTCTAGACTGTTCTCAGAATCTTTCTAAAATTCTGTACACTTTTCGAAACTCTTTGAAAAAAAAGTCTGTGGAAGAGACTAGGAGATATTAAAAATTTAGGGCAGAATTCAACAGATTTTTGAGAATTGTAAAAGAGTCTGAAATGGTCTATAGATTTTGAAAAATCATAATAGGTTCTGGGGTATTTTTGAACATTTTGAAACTCTGAATAAGTCTGGATATCTCTGTAAAAGTTTTAAAAAATCCTAGGGAATTTCAAAAGGTTTTATTTATTTATTCATTTATTTGAATAAAGAAAGCCCAACAGGTAAGTACGAATTAGACAATGCTGGAGGGTTTTAGAAAATTCTGGAAGAATCAAGAAATCTCTGGAAGATTCTAAAACATTATAAAAAATCTTAAAGATTCTAAAGAATCAGGGGCGCATCCAGAATTTTTTCGGGGGAGGGGGGAGCGATTTTATGAGAAAGGGAGAGAGGGGGAGAGAGAGCATAAAAGCATATATCTGTCTCTGTCTTTTCTTTTATAATTTATGGTTTCGGGGGGGGCAGTCATCCCAGTCGCCCCACGCTGGAACCGCCCTTGTAAAGAATTTTGAAAGATTTACGAATCTACAAGTACATGAAAAATTTAAAATAGGTATTTTAGAAAATTCTAGAAGATTGTCGAAAAATCCAGAAGATCTCGACAAAGATTTTAGAGAACTCTAGAAAGTTCCAAAGGTTCTGAAAGTCTAGGTTGCTGAGTATTTTAGGATTTTTTAAGATTCTGGAGAATTTTAGAAGACTCATTCTTTTGGGAATTTGATATGTTGAAAAATTAAACTTTTGATAATTTCATAATTCAGAAATTTAAATTCTTTTAATAAATTCTTTAATATTTAAAAGCTCCCAAAAAATAAACTGTGAATTAATCAATCCAAAGCAGCTTAAAATAATTTAAATCATTTTAAATAATGTATGGTAACATACAATTGCAACGGACTTGGCTCAATTTTGTTATTTCACATTTTTAGTGCAAGTTGATTTCCAGCAAAATATAAAATTACTTATAAATTACCACAGTCCTGATGCAAGGGTCAGTTACAGAAATGACAGGGAGTGTGTATGTAATTAATTACTGTACACCATTTTTTTCGGTTAAGTGTCTTTATTATTATTTAAGTGAACATAAATTCTCTCGGTTGCGATCGACGACACAGTCTTTTTCAATCTTACCTAATTTCTACCGTCACGCCTCCAGCGTTCGCGTTCGCAACTAATGCAAAATTCAAATCGTAGCCCAATCAAAATATTGGCGCGAACAGAGTGAATCATAGATTTTTTGACGCTGAAAACGTATCCGAGAGCAGAAATTGTCTAGCACATCAGATTTTGGAGTAACTTTAGGTTAAATGGTAAAAAAATGTCAATTTTGGTCAAATTGATGGGTTTATTGTAGGGGAACGGATCTTTTTTTTATTTCCGAAAACGGCATCCTATAGTACTAGTCTTCAGCTTTAAAATCCATTTTCGATTGCCACTGAACGATTTCTTTAGCTGAGAGTTTGTATTTATAATACTGGTCATGTGTATTATTTATGTAACTAACCCTCGCAGGACTGTGGTAATTTATAAGTAATTTTATATTTTGTTTAAAATCAGCTTATATTAAAAATGTGAAATAACAAAATTAAGCCAAGTCGGTTGGAATTTTATGTTACCATACATTATTTACAATGATTTAAATTATTTTAAGCTGCTTTTGATTGATTAATCTTCAGTTTATTTTTTTCGAGGTTTTAAATATTAAAGAATTTATTAAAAGAATTTGAATTTCTGAATTATGAAATTATCAAAAGTTTAATTTTTCCACAAATCAAATTCCCAAAATGAATGAGTCTGCTAAAATTCTCCAGAATCTTAAAAAATCCTAAAATACTGAGTAACCTAGACTTTCAGAACCTTTGGAACTTTCTAGAGTTCTCTAAAATCTTTGTCGAGATCTTCTGGATTTTTCGACAATCTAGAATTTTCTAGAATACCTATTTTAAATTTTGCATGTACTTGTAGATTCGTTAAATCTGTTAAAATTCTTCAGATTCATCATGGGGCGATTGGGGTGATTGCCCCCCCCCCCCGAAACCATCAATTATAAAAGGAAAGACATATGTTTGTATGTTCTCTCTTTCTCCCTTCTCCCCCCTCTCTCTCTCTTTTCCATAAAATCACCCCCCGCCTCCGAAAAAATTCTGGATGCGTCCCTGATTCTTTATAATCTTTAAGATTTTTTATCATGTTTTAGAATCTTCCAGAGATTCCTTGATTCTTCCAGAATTTTCTAAAACCCTCCAGCATTATTTAGTTCGTACTTATCTGTTGGGCTTTCTTCATTCAAATAAATTAATAAATAAATAAAGCCTTTTGAAATTTCCCAGGATTTTTTAAAACTTTGACAGAGATATCCAGACTTATTCAGAGTTTTAAAATCTTTAAAAATACCCCAGAACCTATTATGATTTTTCAAAATCTATAAACCATTTCAGACTCTTCTACAATCCTCAAAAATTTGTTGAATTCTGCCCTAAATTTTCAATATCTCCTAGTCTCTTCCAGACTTTTTTTTTCAAAGAGTTTCGAAAAGTGTACAGAATTTTAGAAAGATTCTAAGAACAGTCTAGAAAATTCTTAAAGATTATGGGAGTTTTTTTGTAAATTTAAATATAAATGATTCTGCAGAATTTTGGAAATTATGAAGTTGAGAATATCCTTGAGGATTGTAGAAAATTCTGGAAGTCTGGTGTATTTTTTAAAATATTAAAGAATTTTGGGAGATTGTTTAAGATTTTATAAGATCATAAGAGACCACAGAAAAAACGATTTTAGAAAATATTTTATAAAACCCAGAAGATATTACACGGTTATCAATTTAGAAAATTTAATTATGGAAAATTTTGAAAGACATTGAAAGGGTCCAGAAGATTTAGAGGCAGTCTAGAAAATTTTAGAAAATTTGGGAAAAGTTTTGAAGTTTCTAGAAAATTCTAGAAGACTATGAATCTCTAAGGTTTTAATATTGCTTTAGTATTTTTCTAGATTTAATAATTGTTTCTAATTTTTGATATTTTTTGTTGAACGCGTTTTTAAATGTCAAAAGTTTCTATTTATTATAATTTTTGCAAAATTAATTGGAACTTTCAATAAAAAAAGGAAAAGAAGATCAGATGATGATAATTACCATCAACAAGATTAAATGATGATAATTATCATCATTTGATCTTATCTTCACTGGCTGGTTCATCATCATCATCTGATTTTGCCTTCACTGGCTGGTTCATCTTCTAATCTTGCCTCCATTGTCTGAATCATCATCTTCTGATCTTGCCTTCAATGGTTGGATTTATATTTATATTAGATTTGATTTATATTAGATCCGGAATTTTGAATTTTAATAAAAATTATACCCTTTCATTGCTGATGAGAATGTAAAATGTGACAAGAGTTGCTCAACGCAATGGTTCATTGGATCCCTAATACGCATGACCAGTATTATAAATTCAAACTTGCATATCTCAGCTAAAAAAAAATCGTACAGCAGTAATCGAAAATGTATTTTAAAGCTGAAGACTAGTACCATATGATGCCGATTTCGGAAATAAAAATAATAAATCCATTCCCTTACAATAAACTCATAAATTTGTCGAAAATGGCCATTTTTTGACCATTTAACCTAAAGTTACTCCAAAACCTGTCATGCTAGACAATTTCTGCGGCCGGATTCGTTTTCAACGTCAAAAAATTTACAAGATTTACTGCCTGTCATTTCTGTAACTGACAAAACCTCAAATTTCGCAATTATTTACTTGCGCTTGATGAGATTTGTTTGTGAGATTATTTATTTTTCAAAAATTTGGATTGATTGTATTTTGATCAAAATTTGGATTAGAATTAAAATTAAAAAAAGTATTTTTTCAGATTAATGAAACAATTTCTCGCAAGGAGATAATTCTCAGACTGGGATAAGTATGGATTTGTCCGGAAATTGAAGGACGGACATGCCGGGTGAATAGCAATAACATGAAATAGACATCGATCGCTTTCACCTGCTGGCCAGACAAATATAAGCTTTCAACAGGGCTTGGTATTTATTTGAAAGTTTGTTGAATGCAATATTGTGCATTCTGGTGACGTGGCTTGTAGATATACAATCTATTTCACGATTCAAGCTTGTGCTTAAACGTTTGCTCAACCCCAACAGAGAGCTTTTGTCGAAACAACGAGCATGAATGTGTAACAACCATTTACTAGCCATAACTTCAAGCTTCAGCATTGTGAAATGTACACAATTAATTAACTTTGTTCTATTGTGAAATTGAGAAAGTTTTGCTTTTAAGGGAAAGTACCTGTATGTTTCTGTTCTTCTGAAAAATGAATAAAAAACAAATTTACACTGTGAGGAAATTCTTTAAACTTCAACCACTTCTTATTAACTGTGATTAAAAATTCATTTACCTGTGTTTGAAATTTCAGTTACTGAGATTGGAAATTCATTTAGTTTTTGTTCAAAATTCATTTATTTTAGTTGAAAGTTCATTAATTTTAGTTGAAAATTCATTAATTTTAGTTGAAAATTCATTAATTTTGGTTGAAAATTCATTTACTTTTGGTTGAAAATTGATTCAATTACGGTAATTGATTAAAACTAAGTAATTGAAGTTTTTTCTAACAGTATACCCATGATTTGTAAAACGTTGAAGTTGGTAGCATTAATTATTATAGTATAAGAAGCATTTTGAAGTCAGTTTTGAAGATTTTTCACTCTCAAATAAAAATTACTTTCATGCTGATGATGATGGAGAGACTCTGCAGAGTAAGAGTCTGTGTTTGAATATAGTAAAAAACATAAATGAAAAAAGTTTGTTCATTTATGAGCATTATGAGACTTTGAAAAATTTTAGTGGTGGAAAAAGGGTATGGAAAATAGAAAGTTATGGCTTACCTCGTAAAAACAAGGCACAGTAACGTGGCGCTAAGAATCATTATCTGTTGACTCAAAGCTGACTGGGACTTTTGCATTGCTCTGTGTAAATCGTTCTGAAACAAAGAGGGGCAATGTTAAGATTTTAATTTAAATTTAATTATCAATGTTAAATCTCATTAACGAGTATTAAATTTAATGTTACATCGATTAAAAATAGTTAAAAATCATTTAAGAACGGATAATTTTAATTAAATTAAATTAATTAAATTAAATTAATAAAAATTAAATTCATTAAATTAAATTAATAAAAATTAAATTAATTAAATTAAATTAATAAAAATTAAATTGATTAAATTAAATTAATTTAATTAAATTAATAAAAATTTAATTAATTAAATTAAATTAATTATTTTACTTAAGTTAAACTTCATCCCTACTTACGAACATATTTTCCAACGAATGTTTCGCCAACCAACAGTTCAGGAAAACTGGTATGAAGAGGTTTTTCATGGGAGGATACAGTAGCTGTAAAAATAAAGGTTCATATTATGAATTTTTAGCCTATATTTATAGTAATTTGACTATTTAAAATACTTTTCTCTGTACTCATTTCTTACATTTTATTAAATTGTTTTTTATCTCTGGACAGTTGAGACTTTCAGTATCTAGGTTAAGTATATTTATTTGTGACATAAAGTTTCTTTTCATGTTCTTTAAATAATCCCCCTTTCCCTAAAAATAAACCTCAAAGTTGGTATCTGTACTAAACGTAATTTATTCAGTAAAATAAAGCCTTAGAACTACAAAGTCGAACATACACCTTGAGAATCTTTTATTTCAAACGACTCTAGGTTGTAAGCACAATTTGTTTTTATTTTCGTCTCGATAAAAATAAAAGTAAATTATAATTAAGTTTAAACTAAGAATGTTAAAAATAAAACAATATTGGCATTTGCATTGATTCGTTTATATCTAATAATAAAAAAATATATAAAATAAACCTCTTTTTTTAGTAGCCTTAGTATTTACAAATATTAAATAGTACTTGGCTGCACATTTGAAAACATAACTCTAGTTTATTTTTGATTGATAATAAATAAAATAACATACAATGATAAATAAATATGGTATATTTTGTATGTTTTTAAAGAGGGACGATTCATTGATTGGAAAAGGAATTTAGTGATTGTTAATACAACCGCCTTATGCGATATGGTAAACTACGCGTGCCTAATTCAGTTGTAACCGTGCAGATATTGATGGGGTAAACATACTCGGGGATGTGTGCCAGTTGAAGTTTGCTCATTGTGTCTGATTTTGAGCATCAAAGGCCGAATAGTAAATATTCCAATTCGAGTATTTGCGATTTAAGCGACTTTTCTTTCAAACATAAAAAAGTGTAAAGAACCTAAATCCTAATCCACTAAAACTTCCATAATATTCTGAAATCTTCTATAGGGTTTACTGTATTTAAAATATTTGGTAGTTTAATATTTAAGGTTTAAAATATTCTAGGTTTTATCTATCCTGTTAGAAAATTACATATTTTGGAGTAAATTACATATTTTGGAGTAAATTACATATTTTGGAGTAAATTACATATTTTGGAGTAAATTACATATTTTGGAGTAAATTTTGAATCAAAAGACTAAAAAATATTTTATGAATCTGTGACATCCTGACGAACGAAACTTATCTGTTGTATTTAACTAATTAAAACAACGGTGTTTCTCGTTTTAGATCCAAACGAAATGATTTGGAAACTAGGATAAGGATAGCCAATCGAAGGTTTGAGACGTTGGAATTTGTTTGATTTTAATTGGTCATTAATTTATTGAATATGAAGATGAGAAATTACAAGTACAAGTTAATAGTTAAAGTTATATCAAATAATTGAATGAGAATAATTGACACTTGGTAATTAATGTAAATTGAATTAATAATTAGCACATCACAGGAAAACTGCCAGATGACGAATCCTCTCTCGCCTTGCGATCTCCACCGAAATAAGAATTCTATTGATGAGTTCCTTCAGAATCCTCTAGAAGGTATCCTAAGTTATTGCTCAGATACTGTCCTGAGCCTTAGGGCGTAGGATCCTTAGAGCACAGAAAAAATTAAGGATAAAATTTGTTGCAGGTAAATTTTTAAGAAATAAATTTTTATTCAGACAACTTCACGTCTTTCAAAATACATGAGTGTCATGAAAAAACAGAAGAAAATTGAACCGATATTTGGGTAAAATTTATCCTGTGAAGTTAACTTTTGTTGCAGGTAATTTTTATCGCGGAATCGAGATAAAATTTATCGTTCATTTTTTCTGTGAGTAGATCTGGGTTGGTAGGTGAAATCGGTCTCAAGACCGGCAGAAATTCTCGGTAGGTGTTTGTAACGGATATCTCTCTGAAGTGGTGTTGAGAGGATAAGGAACCTTCCTTCTGGAGACTTGATTGATTTGTGTATGTTGACTTTCGTAGTTTTAAAGTTTCCGGTTTGGTGTTGAATTGCAGACTGAATGTTTATTTTAATTCAATAAGTTTTGTATATTTTAGATATTTGATAAGTTCAAAATCACTGAGTCTATACCCGCGAATACCTTAAGCTCATGATGTCGCGACGCGACGTGGTCAGATGTTAATCGTAGACTGAATGTTGATGGTAGACTCGCGCCCAGGTGCCTATTTTATAAAACCTATAAGTTACAATTTACAAGCACAAGTCTAGGGAATTGTAAGTTGTATTACAAGTGTGCGTTTCATAAAGTCATTGGTACTTTTTACAAGCTACAAGTACGGAAACTCCTTTTACAAGTAATATCTAGTCGTTTTACAAGCGCTTCGTTTCATAAAACTCATGACTTGTAGAAAACACTTGTGATTTGTAGGAAAATTTCGGAGGGTTTTTGGGTCTTTGTAAAAGTGATAAAAGTAACTGTAAGTTACTTTTATTTAAGTATATATTGATAGTTGTGACCCAGAAGGGCATATTACGGGGGTAACTACAGGGATGGATAAGTAACATATTTTGGTATGTTAGATAGAGTCGGTTTACATCGTCCAAATTAAGCGCGCTTAACTGGGGCGATGTAAATTTTACTACACGTAAGTTAGTAGGTACGTTACGTCCCTAGTTTGCGAAACGATGTGTATTTTAGGTGTGTTTTAGTAACTTACAGTTACTTTTATCACTTTTACAAAGACCCAAACACCCTCCGAAATTTTCCTACAAATCACTAACGACTACTATTTATAGCATAGAGGGGGAAATTTAAATGGTGGAAAATTCATATTTTAAATTAAACAGCCAATTGAAGGTTTGTTACGTGGTTTATTAATTTGTTACGTTTTTTACGGTATACTACCTTATTTGGTAGTATACGTCGCAAACCTCGAGTGACGCGTCACAACTAAAGATACTAAAACTAGATTCGGCACGGGTTTAGTTGTGACACGTGCCGCTAGATGCGCCACCGACAGTTTTGTGTTCGGGTATTCCGACGCAGTTTGACGATGTTCGGGTATGAAGCAATAACTTTTCCAAATATTAATAATTATTTTCCGCATCAGACTACGTGTCTTCTCTACAAACCAATTATACTCACATAAGAATTAAAAATTTTGTATTGTTACTTTTAAGGTTTTTAAATTATGTTTAAAGAGTTAGAGTAATAAATTTAATTGTATTATTTTAAATATGCACAGTAAATATACGCAGGTACAAAGAACTTATTGAATATTTTTGAATTGCTTTGCGAAGCTTTCTAAATCCCGTTTCTTAAAGCTTAGGAGAATTTCAATTCAAGGTTTAACAAGATATTTATTTTTAACGATTTATTTATATCTAAATTCAAAAGTGTAATAAAGTAAATTTCTACGATTTTTTCTTACCTCGGTTCCAAACAGTTCCTTCGTCTCACATTTTACCATGTTACGATTTGACAGAAAAAATTTTACGCAGTTTTTTTCTTTTTAGACTGCGAATTACTGATCAAGCTTAAGCAAAAGAGAAATTTAAGGTATACGACACTAACTAATTTACTCGTATTTTTGAAACATAAAAATTCCATGGTAAATATACTATAATATTCCACTTGAAACTTATTTTCAAATTTTTTAAAGAATATTTACTTTTCTTACACTTTTTCATTTACATATTTGATCATTTTTATATTAAGTTAAAATTTGTATTTAACCAAGGTATGTATCTTATTTTATTTAAACAATATTATTTTCAGTAAATTGTAAAACGCGCATGTTCAAAAGTAAGTATTATTCACTTTATTAATTATTATTTATTCTTTATTATTTATTAAATTCACTTAACATTAATTAATATTTGTGCGATCATTTTTCGCTTGATTTTCTATTAAGCCAACGATGAAATTAAAAAATTTGATTTGAATATCGGGCGTATTTTAGAACTTCCGATTCCGATTATGTTACACCAATCAAAATCGGAGTAAAGTTGTCTCAACTCTACCTTGAGCTGCTAGCAAATAGACTCATATTGAATGGAGGCGTTGATATATGATCATTTCTTGTGAATTTATTTATTTATTTATTATTTATTTATTTATATATTGTTTTAAATGATAGTTATAATAATTAGTTATATAAATTAATATAATATTTATTATAAATAATAGTTTATAAATATAATATTTAAAGTAATGGGTGGCGCTCGATATGTCGAGATCTTCGATTGTCTCATATGGGGGACTATTTCTGAAGTATACCCACTCAGAAAAACGTATTTCTCCGATGGAACTCTAACTTCGCTAAAGTATAGTTCTATTGGATGGTAGTTTGTGGAAAAAAGTTTTGTTAATAGGACAAATATTTACCTAGGTTTTCACGCCTTTTTGGGATTGACCATATGAATTTTTTCAAATCATAAAAATATAACTTTCAAAAATGTAGGTCAAACATAAATTTGACTTTTTTCGGAAAAAGACACGATTTTTTTAGCTTTTTTTTGTCTTCAAAGAAAGCTCAGGTTTTTTTCTATAAGGCCATATAGGTCAAAAAATGGATCTAGAATTATTTATTTATGAAAATCAGCATAAAGTTGTTTTTTCACGCATAACATCTTCTTCGATGATTTGTAACAATTTTAACATCAATAAAAAAATTTTTGTCTACTACACTTTTGATAGAGGCTTTACGCCCTTTTCATTGACCATAAAAATTTAAAAAAATATATATTTGACCTCCAAAAAGGAAGGTCAAGTATCAATTTGAATTTTTTTGAATTTGAACTTACTTTTTTGGATTTCTTTTGTCTAAAATAAAAGCTTATAGGTTTTTTACTTTACATACCTTGAGGTTCAAAAGTGGGATTCTAATTTTTTTTGCATGAAAATGAGCGATCAGTACTCCAGAGCGCCCTAAGACGTTAGCACTCGCGCAACGGATTTTTGAATGCTCATTTTTATGCATAAAAAATAAGAATCTCACTTCTTAACCTCAAGGTTTTCAAAGGCAAAAATCTAAACTTTCTTTTAAGATAAAAAAATCCAAAAAAAGTCTGTTCAAATTCGCGAAAAAGTCAAATTTGTATTTGACCTTCATTTCTAAAGGTCAAATATTTATTTTTAAAAAAATGTTTACAATCAATGAAAAGGGCGTAAAAACTCAATCAAAATCGTGGTAGGAAAAAGTTTTTTTATTGATATTAAAATTGTTACTAAAAACTACTTTATGTCTATTTTCATAAATAAAGATTCTAGTTCCACTTTTTACCTATATAGTTTTATACGAAAAACCTTGATCTTTCTTTTAAGATAAAAAGAAAGACAAAAAATCGTGTATTTTTTCGAAAAAAGTCAAATTTATTTTTACCTTCATTTTTGAAGGTAAATTTTTTTTTGAAAACATGCATATGACCAATCAAAAGAGCGTGAAAAAATGTATCGAAGCTGTAGTGGGAAAACATTTTTTTATTGCTATTGAAAGAGTCATAAATTTTCGAAATAGATGATGGTATCCGCAAAAAAACCCAGAAATTTCACCTCCTCCCCCTCGATAAATATTTGTCCTATTGGCACATTTTTTTATACAAACTACAATCTAATAGGACTGCACTTTGCGCAAGTTTGAGCCCGATAGGAGAATTTTGTTTTTCTGAGTGGGTACACTTCAGAAATAATCCACCATATGGTGGATACTACATCATGATATAGATAATATTTAAATTTAAAGTTTAATAATAATTATTATTTGTATTGACAAATAATTCTAGACATAATTAATGCAGATTGATATAAATTGATATTTAAGAAGTTGATATTTAACCCTTAATCACTTAAGACCGTCTACAGACGGTCATTACTTTTCTCGATTTTCGCGAATTCCCATGTAATAAACTTAAAATTCTGCAAAATAAATATGTGGATTGGATCAAAGTGGAATATTCCGCATCTCGTAAGGTGGTTATAAGTAATCGAAAACTCAATAGAAGCCGAGAAAACTCCAAAAATTAAAAAAAACTTTTTAAAAACTTTAACTTTTTTAAAAAAAAATTTAAACAGTAAAAAATTGATCATATATTGTTCTTGAATTTTTTGACAATTTTTAGACATCGGGAAAAGGGTCTAGTAGCTAACGGGTTTTAAGAATTAAAAATAGTTATTGGAGGCGCTTGCACAGATATATGTCGAGGCCTTGATTTATCATATGGAAAATGGAATTTATATAAATCAAGATAGAGAAAAAGAAATTGCAGATAGAGAAGAAGAAATTGCAGATAGAGAAAAAGAAATTGCAGATATTGATAAAAAATATTTAATTGGTATAATTATTAATTAATATTACTATTGTAAATAGTCGCTGGACGTGACAAATCAAATACTACTGCAATGTTACAAAGTGATTTTTTGTTTTATTTTCAGAAAATTTTTCTAAAGAGTCGTGAATAACTTGATAGAATTTAAATCTGTCCACTTATTGTGTGATACGTTATAATGTCACGAATTACCAAAAAGGGGTATAAAAACTATTCGGCTGTCCTCTTCACTCAGAGAAATATCCTCATGAGACAAAAGGATGTTTCTTGAAACAAATAGAATTTCCTCTTAAATTTAAGGTTCAGAGGATGTTCATTTGTCTCAAAAGGAATCCTTTTGGAACAAACATAAGCAAACATAGTCCTCTTGCGACAAAATTCACATAATTTTGAAGCAAATTCAAATTCACGTGGTTCAAGACAAAACACGCAAAAGCACGATACTTTTGTTTTAAGACAACTTTTTCTCTCTGTGTTTTTAAACCAACAAACCGCTTTGAAACTTAAGAGAATGATAAAAAATATGATGGGGCACATCTGTTGTGTGTCATTTTTTTAACAATTTTGAAAAAAAAGTTTTTTAAAAATAATTTTTTTTCGAAGTTTTGAAAAAATGACACATACCCCATTATATTTTTTATCATTCTCTTAAGTTTCAACGCAATATCTTTGTTGGTTTAAAAATAGAACCGCCGAATATTTTTTATACCCCGTCGGTAATTCGTGACATCATAATGTATCACACGCCCTTAAGGAACAAAACCCAGTATTCAAGAATCTTGTTCCCTTGGGGTGAACCATGGCATATATTTTTTTTGTAACGATGGCTCCCGGATTGGCATTTTAAGCCCTTCAGTAAATTATTATGCAACGCAACTAGGCCATCAAGTTTTCCTAAATTTACGACAATGCGTGCATTTACCAACCTGCGGCGCAAAAATAATGAGGTTAAGCTAATTAAATTTCCATGAACAATATACTAAGTACATGTAATAAGTAATATCGTTATGCGGCACATCCTCAATGAGATAAAGCTTTATCCTGGTAGAATAGAGTCAATGTTGTGGACACTGACATGAATAAAAGTTACAATCTCTCGCGATACCCTTTTAACGATTTTGTCAGCACTATATTAATGGAGCAGAAAACCAGTAATGGATATTTGACATTGTCAACTTACAGGAATTATAACAGTATACAATAAAAAATTGATAGTTTGAAAGAATTCTTCGAGGCTTATAAACGATGTGCGTTTTCTGTTATTTCCGATCGGAATAAATTCAGTTTTGTAGAAAAAATGCTATAAAAGATGTTAAATATTTTCCCAATTTCAAACTTCCGATGGATATTTAAAAAATAATAACTTTGTTTGTCATTCATTCTTTTTAACAAGCTTTAAACTGAAAACCACAGAACCAGCTCTCTACAATACTGAAATCGTTGTCTCACCTTCTAAAACTTTTTACCGACGTAGAAGGATTCTCTTTCGCGGAAGATTGTTTTAACTTAAAAACTTGGTGGGATTGTAAATACAGGGAAACTTTTACCACTTGGAAAGTTGTTCGAGTATCAGAGTCAGAAGACTGATATCTTAAATCTTAAAAGGTCTAGATAACAAAAGCAAGAGACTTGCAACTTGAAGAAAATTAATTTTGATCAGAAATTAATTATAAATATAAAATAAATATAAAATAAATTAAAATATTTTAATTATTAATAATAATCAATTAACTCACCGTGATCGTAAACGGGATCGTTGTGACCAATTCCAGGTTGAAATGGAAGGACAGGAGTTGCTGCCAGATGTTTCCCTGTGGACATTAGGAAGACAGATCAACATACCCAGTGACATACTTAAAAAAAGTTTTTTATATCGAATATAGGCCTTTTTGGAAACTCAAATTTTATCTGAAGACATAAGAATGACAACTCGTTAAACGTTAAAGACCATTTCAATATGGCCCATAAGTAATAGTTCAAATAACCTAATTCAGGGGCCAACTTCAAATGGTTTTTACCGAGTTGTCATTC
>JBAGKK010063397.1:0-27748 GCA_037177015.1 Euceroptres primus
TCTAATAAAAATGTCTAATACAGCTAAGTAATTCATTTAATGAAACTTTTTTCTAAGGCAATAGTTATTTGAAAATAGAGGCTTTATTTAAATACAAAAATCTTTCTTTTTTGTTTGAAACTGAGGCATTAAAGTGCTATGGATTTTTTCCCTATCTACTGTTGGGTGGTTTCCCCTACATGTATCTTAATTTTAATATACTGTATCTTAGCTGACGATTAATATACAATGTATGTACATTAAACTTATTACACATTTATATATTAAATCTAATACATTTTGTATTAGGGTTAAGATACTTTTGTATTAAATTTAATGTGCATGTGTGTATTAGATTTCAATGTTCGTACTGCATATTTGCTTCATATACCGTATATGAAGCTTAATACAGATTTTTCTAACAGTGTAGTTTTCATTCACTCAGCAATCCTAAAACAATTTCGCAACCGCGTGAAAAATGTTTTTTTTTCAAAATACGACGACACTCCACGTACGAAACGGTTGATTTCACACTCTCGAGTTATTCTTTCACGAGAAATCACCACCTGGTTGTCCCCAGAATAATGGAGAACTCTGGAAAGACATAAAGCGAGTTTAGAGCGGTGGAAACAGGGAGCAAAGAAAAAGAATGACATCGACCGTGTGGTTGTATAGTTTTACCGTTTTTCAGGTGACAACGAGAGGACGAGATGGAATAAGTTTTGAAAAAGTTTTTTTTATAAAAGGTGAACCGCGAAGCTTTTCATTTATACTTGCACTCGCACTCATGAACTTCCGCTTTCGCGTGAAGAGTCTATGAATTGTGCAGCTTCTTTTACGGGATTTCGACGGATTTTATGGTGATTCCCTCACAAGGTTTCAGGTGCCGAGTGAGCACAGGTGATTTTCAGGATGAATAACTCATGACCTCGTCTAGTGCTCGCCTCGTTACCAACCGCCTCAGCGAATCGTTAAAGAGATCCACACTTTGGAACGAGGAAAATGTCGATGAGGTACAACGAAGCGCTAAATAGACGATGAGCTCTGCTCAAACGCAACAACGATCGCATCAAATTTAAGCACCGGATTTTCTGCTACTCGTGATTTACAAGGAAAATCAGACTCTCTTGTCTCCGTAGTTTAACTTATCTGCATTTTGCAGTTCAATACTGGGTACATTTTTCACTCTTTTATAGTTTTTTAGAGAGCGAGACATTTCCGCTGTTTCATTAGCTAACTTATTATTAATAAGAAACGATTTAGAAATATAATTATTAAAAAGCTCAAAATATATTTCTTCATGAATGTGGTTGAAGTTTCATTCGAAAAACGAACGGGTAAATTTTTTTTCAAATATTCTTCGGTTTGATAAAATAATTTGATTAAGCAACTCTAATTAGAGTACAAATATACCAAACTCCACTTCTCAAACTCATAAACTTAACAGAAATAAATTTATTTATTGATGTTTATTTATCGCTTCCTTTAAAAACCATAGGCCACATTGTCATGTTAATAGTAACAGTCCCAGATAACTAAGAAAGCTTCCATAAAAAGCTCAATCTAAAAATAATCTCGGTAATGATAAAAAAATCAAGAATCATGTTGTCGTGCGGTCGCATGGAAATATTCACAGAATCCTTTAAAAAACATAGGCCACATTCTCATATAAATAATAACAGTCCCAGACAAGTAAGAAAGCTTCCATAAAAAGCTCGTTCTAAAAATCATCTTGGTAATGATGGAAAAAAAAATCAAGAATCATGTCGTCGTGAGTAGCGGTCCCATGAAAATATTCACAGAATCCTTTAAAAAACATAGGCCACATTTTCATATAAATTATATCAGTCCCAGATGACTAAGAAAGCTTTCATAAAAAGCTCATTCTAAAAATCATCTCGGCAATGATGAAAAACAATCAAGAATCATGTCGTAGTGCAGTCCCATGGAAATATTCACAGAATCCTTTAAAAACATAGGACACATTCTCACATAAATAATAACAGTCTCAGATGACTGATAAAGCTTCCAAAAAAGCTCATTCTAAAAATCATCTCGGCAATGATGAGAAAAATCAAGAATCATGTCGTCGTGCGCAGATTGCTTTCAAAAACATACACCAAATTATCATATAAATAATACCAGTCCCAGATTTATTTTTCGTCATTACCGAAATAATGATTTTTAGAATAAGCTTTTTACAGTAGCTTTCTTAATTGTCTGGGACTGTTATTATTTATATGAGAATGTGGCCTATATTTTTTAAAAGATTCTGTGAATATTTCCATTTGACCGCTGCGCACGACGACATGATTCTTGATTTTTTTTTCATCATTACCGAGATGATTTTTAGAATGAGCTTTTTATGGAAGCTTTCTTAGTTGTCTCGGACTGTTATTATTTATATGAGAATGTTGCCTATGTTTTTTTTAAGGATTCTGTGAATATTTTCATGGGACCGCTGCGCGCGACGACATGATTCTTGATTTTTTTTCATCATTTCCGAGCATTTTTAGAACGAGCTTTTTATAGAAGCTTTTTTAGTTATCTGGGACTGCTATTATTTATATGAGAGTGTGGCCTATATTTTTTAAGAAAGCGATAAAGGTTTTCGTGACGGTATGCGATCTAACCTATTAGACGCATCAATAAATAAATGTATTTCTGTTAAGCTTATGAGTTTGGAAAGTGCAATTTGGTATATTTGTGCTCTATTAGAGTTGCTTAATCAAATTATTTTATCAAACCGGAAAATATTTGAAAAAAATTTACTCGTTCGCTTTTCGAACGAAACTTCAACCACATCTTCATGAGTTTCTTTTCTTACACGGAGAAAAGAATCTGTAAAATTAACAAAAGTCATCTCTTGAAATTGGGACTGCAGATTTTTTCTGTTATATTTACAGAAATTTCTGTTAAACTTACAGACGGTTAGTAGCTTCCGATATTTCTGTAGAATTAACAGAAATTCCTGTTAAGACAACATTTTTTAAGAAAAATTATAATGCCGTTGAAAAATTATAATTCCGTTAAAATAATAGACATTTCTGTTAATTCTACAGAAATATCTCTTAACTTTACTAACCAGCTGTAAGTTTAGCAGAAATGTCTGTAAATATAACGGAATAAATATTTTGTCCCTATTTCAACAGATGACTTCTGTTAATTCGATATTTTTTTCTTCGGTTAAAAATTGTTTCTGATACATTGAAAATTTATATTTGTATTATTCAGGGGAACCAGCGGAGCCAAGATTTTAAATTCCCTGACTTTTTCCCTGACTTTTTTCCTTGATGAGTTTTTTTCCCGTATAATAAAAAATCAAAAGAGTACAATAATTTAAACATTTTAAGAAAAAATTTTACGTATAAGATGATACTAAAAAACATTAAAGATATGATACTAAAAACATTAAACATTCTCTTTTTTTAAAGAGAAAAAAGTTTCCTGACATTTAAAAAAATTCCCTGATATTTTCCTGAGTTTTCTCTGACCAACCGAAATCCCTGACTTTTTCCTGACTGCTGGACACCTTGAATTATTTGAATCAAAAAAATATTTTCGATTCTAAAAAATTATTGTTCCATTGAGAAAAAGTTTAAAGAATTAATGATACTTTTTCAGTGGTAAAATGGACCAAAATCATTAGTTTTTCTTGGATATTTTAAATTTTTTAATCTGACGAAATGTGGAAAACTTTTCTATTGAAGATGTTCAGTTAGAATTTATGGTATAAGTCAATATTTTTTAAGTTTAAATGCGACTTTACTGAAAATTAGCAAAAGAATTGAGTTGAAAAGAATTTAAATAAAATATTATTCAAATTGAATAAAGTCACCAGCACAATTCGAAATTCAATCAGCAGAAATTTTGTTGTTGGACCAATAGATTGAAAGCAATTTATATTGAAAAATGGGTAGATTGAAAAAATAAACCCAGAATTAAGGATCTTGACTTCGTTTAGTCAAACTAAAAATTAATCAAAAATTAATCTTCAAGATAAAGATTTATATTATTAAATCATTAAAAAAAGAGCCTTTTATTGATTCCAACAATTTTGGAAGAGAAACTGAAGCGTTTTACATAAAAAATAGTTTGAGTTATAATTGTTTATTTAAAAATAGGTATTATAACTCAAACTATTTTTGTTTTAAATTTTTTATTTAAAAATAGGTATTTCAATATTTGTTTTTTCCTTCATCTTAGACAAAAGTCGTAATTTTTATTCTATTTCAATTCGCAACGAGTCATTTTGTTCCTTAAAAGATCCTTTACAGTTCTATTTGGTACGTTTTTATTAAAATTTGTAATTTGGCATATTGTTTAATTTTCAAGATCATTAGCAGTATAATTTCTAAATAAAATAATTTTAGTAAAAAAGTACCAAATAGAACTGTAAAGGATCTTTTAAGGGACAAAATGAGCTGTTGAAAATTGAAATTGAATGAAAATTACGACTTTTTTCTAAGACGAAGAAAAAAACACAAATATTCAAATAACTATTTGTAATTAAACAATTATGAGCGAAACTATTTTTTTCTAATGTGCCCTTAGATTTAGTTTTCAAAATTCGTTAAAAATAATTTTGGGTTTATTTTCCTTGATTTTATAAATGAATATAAACATTTGATTAATTTTCAAGTTGACTGAACGAAAAGTACATCCCTAATTTTAAGGTATTTTGAAATCAAAATTGATGAAAGCTTTAAAAAAATAGCCTAAACCCTAATACCTTTATTAAAAAATAGGTATTATTTCTTTAAAGATTTTTTTCGTTGCTGCTTGTTAGATTTTTATTGAAATTACTGTCTTATGAATCATAAAGTTATTCATCTTTCAAAGTAAACAATTTTTAAATAATAATATTTAGTAATAATGTACCAACTAGAATTGTAAAGAATCTTTTAAAAAAGATTTCTCAACGTTGAATGAAAATCATGAGTTTCATCTAAAACGAAACAAAAATATAAAAATCCAAAGAACTATTTTTAAATAAAATATCTGCTCTCGTGTATGCTTTGGTTTCTTTCATTTTTAAGTATAAAATAATGATTTTCTTGATTTTACTAAATAATTCCTAAATAATTTACTAAATAATATTTATTTAGTACTACTATTTACTTCTATTTACTTTTATTTACTTCAATTTACTACTATTTACTACTATTTACTTCTTTAGTAAATAATAGTTATATACTGAATCAATAAAATTGTTATTTTATACTTAAAAAGAAAAGAAACCAAAGCATATACGAGAGCATATATTTTATTTAAAAATAGTTCTTTGGATTTTTATATTTTTGTTTCATTTTATAAGAAAGTCATGATTTTCATTCAATGTTGACAAATCTTTTTTAAAAGATTCTTTACAATTTTAGTTGGTACATTATTACTAAATGTTTGAAAACATTAGTTAATTACCTCGCGAAAAACAGACATTTAAAATTTTTAAAAAAACTGAATAGATTCACTGCTTAAAAATGAACTTTATGTTCACCGGAAATTTTTAAAGTCTAAAATAAAACAGAATTCGTTTTCCTATTCGTTCCTCTAAAAGGAAGTAATAAAAGGAAACGTCGCTTATAAAAGGAAGCATAACCGGTAGTGGATATGCGGAAATCTTTAACATACTTTGAAGAAATTCTCAATACTGTATTCATGAAGTGACGAGATTCGAAGCGCCGTGATGGAATAAATAAATAAATAATCAAATGCGCGAGCAAATCCGCGGACGATGTGGTTGAGAGATATGCCGTCGACTATAGTGCCGCCATCTCCTATAGATACATAGTTGAGATGGAAGCAGGTAAAAGTTGACAACTTCGAGAGCTCTTCCAATTTAACTCGTCCTTTAGAGACGCTTCAAGCCCCTAGGCTCAACTTCTTCGCTTTTTCTTCGCGATATTTTCATTCTCTCTTTCTGTATTTATTACAGTTTTGTCACGTACAACCAAGAGAGTCTCGAAAAACTGGAATACACAATCGCCCACTGTTTCTTTTCTTTTGTTTCAAACCCTTTGAGCCATTTTCTAATTTTGCAAACTTCTTAAATAAATCAGCGATTCAATCTTGTCTCTCGATGTACAAGAACGACAGGTATTTTATTAGTGAATGCTGTAAATATGGATCGACTGGGTTTATTTCCGCAGAGTACTTGCCCGTTTCGCCAGACAATCGAATAAAAGGAATTTTATTGTTCTGCAGAAAGTAACCCTTGAAAGACTTCCCTTCAAATATCTTGAGCTTGTTCTGTAAGCAATTGATTCTTTCTTCTTTTCTTATATCTGTCGTAGATAATTAAGTTGCCTTTCAATTTTTATGTTGTTTTATTTGACGATAAGACTAATATAAAAAAGTGTCATCTCTCTGGCTCCGGAAATCTACTTTTTCAAGCCCTAAATTAAAATATTCCTTAAAAGGCTTTTGGTCTGAGAATTTGGGTATTTTGTTAGGAATTTTTAACTTCTGGAAGAGTTAACAAGAAAAATTTTTGTAATATTATTTTTCTTGTATGTGACTAATTTTTTCGAAAAACTTTTCGTCTTGAAATTAGGTTATTCTTAGGAAATGCCTTAAGCTTAGGTGGCGAAAAAAGTGTTGTTGCTGCAGAAATCGTAGTTACTATCAATCTAGTTACTATCAATCCAATTGTAAAAAAAATTACCATGGTAATAATTTTATTTATTTTTCTCTGTAAAAATCATAAATTTTCCCTCTTTTCTTAGATATGATTCTCAAATAAAAATAAATGTTGTTCTCTCTAGGAAAATATTTTAAAAAGATAAACGAAATTAGCACCATCCACAAGGCATTCAGAGCCGCGTATTTTGTCAGCAACCACAGTCAGCTTCAGTCTTGCTAAGACCAAACAAATTAGGTCGTGACGGACGCGCAATATTCGCGTTGCTTTAATATTTACACTCTGTGCTTGGTACAATCTCTCAGTCATCTAGGAAGCAGGGTAAAGCCAGAGTTCATTTTCCAAATGGACTCGTCTCACAGTTGAGAGTTGAGACCCATCCTTCCGGATGGGTCTCTATATACCTGTGATGTAAATCTTGGTCTTTCTTGTTTGAAGAAACAAAACAAGAAGAAATGATTTAAAAAGAAGATAAGAGAAAGATGGAAGAGAGGGCGAAAACATGAGAGGCCAAAATTTCAATCCCTGGCTGAACACCAGGGTTCGCTTTGAATTACACCAAGTGACTTGTGCACTCATCCATGCTGCATTATACGCGCCATAAGTATTTTAGAGGCGATCTCGTTGTGGGTGATATAAGGGTTTATGAATGTACAAAATATACAAGGTGGCATGAGAATGTTTAGGCTATAATACTATCTTTTTATATGCGCCATTTATTTTCATGTCGAGTTGAATTCGAAAATATTTTTAGAAATATTTACAGTGTAGATACTACATTTTCAATAATGTCGCTTGGAAAAACATTTCAGTATGATTTAAAAAGAGTATATACCACAATATTTTAGAAAAATTGACGAAAAATATTGGAGACTCAGTTTAAAAATGGTATACTTTTTTAAGATTGTTTTTTTTATATTGCTATCTCCAATATTTTTTGAAAAAAAAAAATTCTAAATTGCTACTCTAATTTTCTTTTCACGTTGACAAATGTGGAAAACAGGAAGTTTTTAATATTGCCGAGATTAACAACATAAAAAAGTTTCACATGCAATATTTTTTACCTATGTAGAAAAGAGAGATATGAATGTAAAAAGGGAGATATGAATGTAAAAAGGGAGATATGAATGTTAAAAATCCATTTCAGGAGAAAATGTAGTTTCCCTTTACATGAAAAATGTTTTTAAAATAGAATTTCTTGAGTTCTGAACCTCGTTTTTTGAACACTGAAATAAAGTTTGAAAAACTGATTTCAATATTTGTGTCCAGAAAAAAGAATTTCATACTCATCATATAATAAAGCCCTCAGGAAAATAAAATAGTTATTAGTTATAAATAAGCAAATTATTTATAAATCAATATTAATTGATTTCAGGAGACAATGTAGTTTCCCTTTGTATGAAAAAAGTTTAAAAAATATAATTTCTTAAGTTTTGAATCACACGTTTCTTTTCGAAATAAAATAACGTCTGAAAAACTGAGATCAATACTGATGGATAGAAAAATAAATATCAAGTTCATTGATTATGAAATTAAATTAGCAAAGAGACTTAAATTCCTCACAACCTCCTCTAGATACTCTTTACGCTTCCCTAAGCAACGTCAAGGTTCGAAACGGATTGCTACTGTTTCCAATAGTTTTTCTCTTTTATTTCTTGCAAAACTTATAGCTCCAGGTTACCGGACTTACATCCCCCTTCCTTTCCAGAATCCAGATAGTTCTCGAACCGATCGAGCAGAACGTAGAAAGTCGGCTTAGCGTTCAGCTTAATCTCATTTTGGGCTTGCCTAATCCTCTTTTATAAAGCTCTGTCCCTTCGTTCCTTGCTTCATTCTCTCTTAGTTTTGCTCGTGCTTTTAAACTCCCTTTTTCCTCTTTTCAACCACCTTCGCACACCCCCCTATCAAGAACCAGTGTCGCGTTATATAACATGGCGCCTCAGGTCCTCGATTCGACGAATACCGTTGCTCGAATGTATAAGGACGTGAAATCTCGACTTCCTCGTTTCACGCCCCTCAACCCTTTCACTCGGTCTCCCCAGAGAGTGAAGCAACCCTTCACGAAAACCCTTACATTCGCTTTCATACATTTCCATGTATGAAGTGTTTTTCTCTCGTAAGCCAGACTCGAGGGAAAAGGAAGGTCGTAGGTGGGAATCAAAAGGGTGGGTTCAGGTGCGTACAGGGTGTTGCCTAATTTTTGGTCGAAATTGCGTGTCTACTTCCACGGCAGGAAAATTAATGCTTCTGTCTGGAGATTTATTAGTTAATGTTGTGGGTGGATCCATCATGTAAAAAGAGACAGACCAGGAAAAAAATATTATTGTAGATTAAGGGTGGTTGAAGTTCTGAAAAAAATATCTGGGAAAATCAAGAATTTTTAAAAGGTTTCTGCTAAAAAGATTAAAATTCTTTTGAATTATTCACTGTTAGAGATGTTCGTAAATTTCCGGAATTTTTGAGTTACAAAAGTTACAGAAAGTTTTAGAAAATTTAAGACACATTTCACTTATAAACAATCTCTGAAAATTACCAAAATGTAACTGAATTAAAGGGATTTATGAAGAATTAGATTACAGAGTAATTTCCAGTCTTTATGTTCGTGAACTTTTTATCTAACTTGTGCAAACAATGATTTGTTGAACACGAATTTTGAGATTGAAGATCTTTTTAAGATGTTCTCTCTGAATATTAAACCTCAGAATTAAGGATAATCGCTCCGTACAGTCAAATTCAAAATTAACCAATCTTTATCTTGATTTAGAAAGTGAACAAAAAGGAGCCTATTGTCATTGCACAGTAAAACGCCGATCCTCAAATCTACACCATTTTTGGTGTTGTTTCTGGGTGCAACAAATTTTAGAACATCGTTCTCATTTTGAGAATCTAGTGATAAAGTGTTGAATTGAAACTATTTTTTATTATTTTGAGAATCGTAGAATCTAGAATCGAACTGTCATCCAGCTGTCAAAACAAGTTTGTTACCAGCTATTTCCAGCAAACGGATGACAATTGTCAAGTTAGAGATAATATAAATGAATTAATTTTTTATTTCATTTTGTTCAACAGCGTATTTCTGTGATTTCAAATAAATTTGCAGTGTTTGGATACGTACAGAGATTAAGATGACACTATTTTGCCATGCCATTCTAAGCTTTAAAGCCGATGCAGATAAAATTCCCTAGCAACATAATACAGTCGTATTAATACAACATAACCTGTAATATTTAATATGTGTTGTATGTTTAATCTCCACCTTTTTATATTAAGTAATGGAGCACAAGTCATGGAAATCAACGTCAAAAGAAAAGATGCGATAATTCTTTTTAAAACGTTTCACTCACTGTTTGGACCCTCTTCAGTCAAAAACCCATTCATTAGATCTGTAAAAAACATAGAAAGAAGGTAGAAAAAATCTATAACAAAATAAAAAATAACAGATGATAATAATCATAAAACACCGCAGGGTCTCTTTTTTAATGAGACAACCTTTCTTCTACTTATTTTATTCTTGAGTTCTTTAAGAAATATTGTCAAATTTTATCATCTATTATTTTTTATTTTGTTATACATTTTTTCTACCTTCTTTGTATGTTTTTTACAGATCTAAAAAATGTTTTTTTGACTGATAAGGGTCCAAACAGTGACCGAAACGTTTCAAAAAGAATTATCGCATCTTTTCTTTTGACCCTTTTTCCATGACTGGTGCTTCACTACTTAATATTTAATATGAACCATATGTACATTAGGGTAGTTCAAATTTTTTTTCTTCGAATTTTCATGCTCTCAGTCCCCAAATTTATTCGAATCCACAAAAAAAGAAATGCCTTTTTATTTTAAAAAATGATATTTAGAGGTTCCGTAAGACCTATTAAGTTTAATACGTATTTCCCATAAGAAAAAAATACGCTTTTGTAAATTTTATTCAGAATCGTTCATATTAGGTGAATCGAGTTAAAACTGGACATTTCTTTTCACAATTAGCCATAGAATACGAATGAACAGTTACTTTTTAAATAACATCCCCATAAGTCTGTTTTATAAGGTCCCAAAAAACCTCCATAAGTGAAAAATTGGGTTTTGCGAGTTTTTGGCGCTAATTATGACTTTTTGCGGCTTTTTAAATATAAATTGTGTCTAATACATAAAATATTACTTTCTACTGATAATTAGATGCTTATATAAATTGTTTAAGCAATTTACTATTGTTTCTGGCAATTATCTCTTAGAATAGAATTAGAAAGCTGTGGTTTTTCTGAAATTTTCAACTTGTTTTCAACTTTTCAGTTAGAGCGAGGCAATAATCAATTAAAGTTAACAGAAATAATTTTTTAAACAATTTATTTTATTATCTATTACAATAGAATAATGCAGGAAAGTTGCGGTTTTTTTTTAAATTTTCTACTTCATGTCCACTTTTCAATCAGAGTGAGGTAATAATTAATTCAAGCAAACAAACAGAATAGTTTAAATAATTTATTATTATTTTTTAAATCTTCTCTTTAAATAATTCTAGAAAGTTGCAGTTTTTTCTGAAATTTTTAACTTTTTGTCCACTTTTCATTTAGAGTGTAATAATTAAAGCAATTTAGCAAACATAATTGTTTAAACAAATTATTATATATTACTGTATATTACTTATACTTCTTACATATTTATTCAATATTATTATATATTATTATTTCCTATATTAATGCTAAATAGTTGCGGTTTCTTTCTGAAATTTTAAACTTTTTATCCACTTTTCACTTAGTGAAGTAATAATTAATGCAAGGTAACAAACATAATTGTTGAAACAATTTATTTTTATTTTTAATAATATTCTCTTTAAATAATGTTAGAAAGTTGCGGTTTTATCTGAAATATTCAACTTTTTCTCCACTTTTCCGATGAATTACAACAAGAAGTTTATTGCGAAGCGTAAAAGAAAAATTTGGAATTGCACAGAATTTACTATCAGCCCCCCCCCCTCCCTCACCCTCCTTCCCTAAAGAAAACATTTGTCATCGATGATAATATACATATATGGAGATGAAAAAGGCCTGAATCAGATAATTAACTTGCACAAATTATTACCTCACTAAGTGAAAAGTGGAGAAAAAGTTGAATATTTTTTAAAAAACTCAACTTTCTAGCATTACTATAGGACAAGATAGTTATGAATAATAATTATTTGTTTAAACAATTATGTTTGTTAAATTGCATTAATTATTAACTCATTCTAAGCGAAAAGTAGACAAAAAGTTGAATATTTCAGAAAAAACCGCGACATTCTAGTATTATTCAAAGATAATATTATTAAAAATAATAATAGATTGTTTAAACAATTATTTTTGTTAAATTTAAATAATTTTTACCTCACTCTAATTGAAAAGTGAACAAAAGGTGGAAAATTTAAGAAAAAACCGCAACTTTCTAGCGTTATTCTGAAAGAATATTGTCATGAATAATAATAAATTGTTTGAAAAATTATTTCTGTTAACTTTAATTGTTTATTGTCTCGTTCTAACTAAAAAGTTGAAAACAAGTTGAAAACTTCGGAAACAACCGCGACTTTCTAACTCTATTCTAAGAGAATATTGCTATAAATAATAATAAATTGTCTAAACAATTTATGAAAACATCTAATTATCAGAAGAAAGTAATATTTTACGTATTGGAAAAAATTTTTACTAAAAACACCGCGAAAAAATCATAATTAGCGCCAAAAATTCGTAAAACACAATTTTTCACTTATAGGGTTTTTTTTGGGACCCTATAAAACAAACTTATGAGGGTTCAGTTTCAGCTCGAATCACCTAATATTGACGATTCTGAATAAACTTTACAAAAACGTCTTTTTTTCTTATGGAAAATACATGTTAAATTTCATGAGGCTTGAGGAACCTCTAAATATCAATTTTTTTTTAAAAAAGGCATTTATTTTTTTGTGGATTCGAACAAGCTTGGGGGGTGAGAGTATGAAAATTCGATGAAAAAAAATTCGGATCCCTCTAATGCACATTCAGTGCTGCCGGAGTCGCAAAATTCGAAAAAGCGACTTTATTCTATGGAGGGCTGTATATGAAGTTTTTTTTATTTATCCCTAGAGAGTTTCGTATGAAATGCAACTACATTCATGTTACAGCTGGGAAGTTGAAATTTTTTGATTTCTCATTTTGAGAATCTTGAAAAATGAGCTGCAACAAAATCAACACCCGCAGTTTTCTGTGTGCAACGAATTTTAGAAAAGGAACTGAAGCATATTACAGAAAAAAATAGTATAAGTCATAATTGTTTATTTAAAAATAGTTACTTGGATTTTGGTCTTTAACAATTATACTTTCAATATAGTTCTTCAGAATCTTATACAGTCAAGTGCATGAATGCCTTATGTCTAGTAACTATTATTGTTCCACTCTCTCTCATTGACTTTAAATAAGACGAAGAAAGAAGCAAATAGTTACTAAAAATAAGGCATACATGCACTAGACAGCAGACTGCACTACTGATCGTCATGCAAAATAAATGAATATCAATTAAGCTTTTCGATTAAATATTCAATTAATTTGAATCTGCTTGCAAGGAGGACTTGAATATTTTATAGTCTGGTTTTGAAATGGGTTTTTGAGTATTTTGGTAATTAAACGCTAATTAAATACAAATGGCTTTATAAAAGTATTACTGCTCATGCTTTGAACATTAAAAATATTGATTTACGATCGAAGTAGAGTATAAAATCGTGCAACATTCGATTTCGTTATCTAAAGAATAAAACAAGCTGTTTGACCATTAACATTGATTGAAAGTTACATCTTTTGTCTAAGACATAAAAAACACAAAAATCCAAATAATTACTTTTAAATAAACAATTATGGCTCCACTTGTATTTTTCTACACTTTAAAGTTATTTGAAACTTCCTTTTTTCAAATTTCGTTGCAAATAACTGAAGGATTTATTTTCTTGATTTTAAAACATTCTATTTTCCTGAAATGTTGTGTTATATCCTAATAATATCCTATTGATATTAATTTCCCTGTTTAATATAAAAATGTAATGATTTGTGAAGTAATTCAATTTAATAGGAAATACTTAAACTTTATTTGAAATATATTATGTACCAAATTTAATAATTCGAGAAATATGGTCTAAACACTAAAGACGAAGTAGTGAAATAGTGTATTTTTGAAGTATATCAAGATATTGCACATTCTATGCTAGAAGTTGTTCAAAATAGCCTTAAAAAGCTGCATAAAAATTGCTGACTATTAATAATAAAATTTGCGATTGAAGATTAATTTTTATGTAGTAATATTAACATTTTTTAATTAGATTGTTTTTTTTAGAAAAACGATAATATTTCCAACTAGGATAGTTTTAATAATTATTTCCAGCTAGAATAGTTTTGTTATCGAAAATAGTGAACCAGAAAAAATTGAGAACGTGTTTTGATTAAAATACAAAAATATCATATTTAGAGTAATCGAAATATGGCAAAGAAGTGCTAGTGAGTCTTATGTTATCTGTGGTTCAGTGAAGTGCCTGAACTTTTCTATTGGGATTATTCTACTTCACTTCTCTTGATACAACAAACGGATGTTTTTTGATATTTTTTAATTTTTTGTAATTGTTAACATTGTTTTTTGGAGTAGAAATATAAATATTCTAAAGATTGGGAGAAATTGGGAGAGAACTCCGGTGAAGAACATCAAAAAGTTCCATTCATTGAGCAAAAACCTTAGAAAAATGGTGTTACAGAAAGATTTTTTAATCAAATGTAAGATTCATGGGATTTTACTGAAAAAGATTTATGATGTGAACAATAGAATGACTAGTTTTGAATTTTTAAACAGAAAAATCACAAATCGGTTTGTAGATACCACGACTGAATTTCAAAAAGCTATTTTGAATTACGTGATTAGTGACTCTCACACGAAAATTAATAGTCTTAATTTTGCATCACGAAAGACCTCAGAGAAAGAGAGAATGCACTAAAATGCTATTCGTAAGGAAGGAGGAAAATAATGCGATTAACTTGAAGAAAGATCTGTCTAAAGATAACAAGGCTTTTGAAAGATTTATAAAATTTTTGTAAAAAGAAACTTCTATAATCATGATAGGGAATAATTCACATGTTTATTACATATAAAAATATCTATCTGTAATACCCTTAATAACGAGGAGGCTTGGATTGGCCTCGAAACATGTCAGTACCCATTGTACTATGAGAATAACGTCGAGGAGTGAGAGGTTGTACTGTTTGAGTCTATTTGTTCCTTTTCTCCCTCTTTTCTCGTTCATGTACCTTTGTATCTAAAGAGCCGGAAAGTCAAAGTTAGGCAGTTTGTAGTTCATCTCTGAATCTTTGTTTGCAAGGATTATATAATTTTCTTTTCATGGGATGACTCTCGGAGAAGTGTAAATTCCTAATCAAAGAAATATGTTATACGGAGACACTAACCACTAGACTTTGGTACTGTTCAGGCAATTCATTTTTCGATAAGAAATGGTTCTTACTTGTCCAAAAGAATTCTTGAAAATAAAATTGACTTTACAATCCATCTAATAAATTCTTCAAAATATTTTAGAGTGTAAAACAGTCATCAGTTGATAATATTGATTTTGGAAACAGAAGAAGCGTTTTGAAGTTCTAACCCAAAATTCAGTTTTAAATTTAAAATAATTTTTATTTCATCTGCATGTGCAAATGTATCAGGAAAGAAGGTTAAGAATCTTAACGTTTTTTTGGCTCATTAAAAACCTGTTGATATAATATCTTAACTTAAGATACTATATCAACAGGATTTTAACGAACCAAAAATTTACCAGTGCCTCCCCTTATTATTCATTAAACTTACAAAAATGTAAGTTTAAGAAGACTTGTATCTGATATATTATTTCAGGATATTTTATCCGCGCCCTTTAAAGTCACTCTTATTGTCGGAAATTTGTGTTATTTTATATTTAATAGGTACTATGAAATTTAAACAAAAATAAATAAAAAAAATTTTAAAAATTTTTCACAACATCCATATTAAAATTTAAAACTCTTTTATAAATAAAACAAATATTTAATGAAATTTTTCATGTTGAAAATTTTCACGAATCGCTGATTGAAAATTTTACGATTTTTAAAATGAAAATGAAAAATTCAGTTGAAAATTTGTACACCAACATCTGTATTTAATCTAACATCGATCGAAAACTATGACCTAATAATTTTCAAAAACTGTAATGGAATACATTCCAGACGTATAAAAAATTTATGAAACGAAATCGTATATCTAAAAAAGCGAAGCCGAAATTCAAGCATCCAATTATAAAGCCCGTGAGTCTGCGTCAGCGCCATCAAACGGATGTTCTTTGCAGAAATGACGCTAATTACGGTTGCAGTAGCTGAACGTGTACAATATTTACAACAGACGGAGACTGGAGAATACAGTCGGGCCGATTATTATCGTAATTATGATAATGACTCGTTATAACAGAAAAGCGCAGACGACCTCAGAAAAGTCGCTAGCAAAATCTGGCTGTGAATTTTGTGGATGAAGGTGGAGGGAGGGGGTAATCAGGGGGTGGAGAGATCGTTATGGGGTCAGCGGAGTTTCTGTTAGCGCAGGTGTGGCCCAATGCTGACGGTATTCCACACGCCATGCCAGCTAACGAGCTTTCAGATAAAACACGAAAATGTCGTCAGGATTAATTAAATAATTAGAACGCGCAGTTATCTTGCCTACCGCGCTAATTTCAGCACCAAGCCGTTTGGAATCTCGCAAACCTTTTTATTTTATTGTCATAATTATTGTTATTATACCCAACAACGCGGTGCGACCCCAAGTGAAGAGGGAGTGCCGTTTAAGGAATGGATAAAGATTGCCTCTTTCATGTTTTTCAAAAAAAAAAAGTGAATAAATTATGTTATTCAGAGATTACTTTTGGAAAATGGTTAAAATTGAAATTGTTTTATTCAGCTGAACACATATTTAAATATTCTCATGAAATTGATCAGGAGATTCTTTGGAAATACTAGTGAAATATTATAGAAGATTTGAAAGAAATTCCTTAGAGATTCCAGAAGACTTTTAGGGAATAAAGTAGTCAGAAATTCAGTGGAATTTTCAAGAAATTCAAGGAAAGCAATTGCATGGCGTGTATATAATTTTAAGAGTGGTTTTATTAAAAGAAAAAAGAAAAATTAAAATTGAAGCCATTTGTCCAAAAAAAGGGACCTAACTAACATTTGAATAAAGCTCTTGCTTTCTAAATCTGAATTAGTGAAAAGTCGATCACTAATTTACTTTAGTGACAATTTCTCCTAATTATTAGTCATTTTTCACTATTTTTTAGTAGTTTTAAACATTTCACTAAAGCTTTAGTCAAAAACTACTAATAATTAATAGAAATTTTCACTAAAGTGAATTAGTGACCGACTTTTCACTAATTCAGATTTAGAGAGTGAACACCATTAAATTCTATGCACTTTACTTTATTCAAATGTTAGTTAGGTTCCTTTTCGACAAGTGACTTCTATTATTCTTTGGAGTTTTAATTAATTAACAGACATTAAAAAGTAAAATGATAGATAAAAGAAGGTAACTACTTGACTCGAAAAGGCAAGATAATTTGGAGTGTAAAATGAAAATTCTGGGCAAATATCTGGACAAGTCTTCAAAAGGAAGTCTTTACAACTCGGTACCTGGGGTTCAAACTGAGAGGATTTCCTTTACATTTGGAAAGCCCATGAGTTAGAACGTTCGACTTCCAAAAGATTCTGGCTTATATTGTATCAACCTCAAAGCAAACGAAGACCCTAAAGCTTCATGATAACTTGGAATCAATAGCGCTAACTACTAAACTTCTTAATGAATACTCTATCAATTAATTATTATCAACTGGGTCAGAATATCTTGTTTTAAATCTTAGTTAAGAGAATTAAGAAGCGGAATATAAACTCTAACGTTTCTGTAACTTCAACTTTTTATTAAAAATATAAAACAAAAGTTCCACCCCTCTAACTATTTCTTAATGTTAAAAATTCCCAATCCCAACAATTACCTAAATTCTCAGAGAAAAAATTACCGATAAAATTTTTAATTTCTTAACTTCAGTGACTAAATTGTTTCAGTGAGAAGTTATTTTATTTTAACTCTCTAAATCTGAATTAGTGAAAAGTGAGCCACTGGTTTACCTTAGTAAAAATTTCTACTAATTATTAGTCATTTTTTAATCAAAGTTTAATAAAAAGATGAAAATTACTAAAAGAAATAGTGAAACACTAATTTTAGTGAAATTTTAACTAAAGTAAATTAGTGGCTCATTTTTCACTAATTCAGATTTAGAAAGAACAGAAAATGTAAAAAAACCCAAACTTCTGGAAAAAACCTTTTTTGCACCTCTTACACAAAAAAAATTCCTTAGAAATAACTAAATTACAGGGCTAAATTGTTTCAATGAAAAATTATTTTATTTCAACTCTCTAAATCTGAATTAGTGAAAAGTGAAAAGTGACCAACTTACTTTAGTAAAAATTTCTACTAATTATTAGTCATTTTTGACTAAAAGTTTAGTGAAAAGATGAAAATTACTAAAAGAAATAGTGAAACACTAATTTTAGTGAAATTTTAACTAAAGTAAATTGGTGGCTCACTTTTCACTAATTCAGATTTATAGAGAACAGAAAATGTACAAGAACGCAAACTTCTCGAAAACGCATTTTTTGCACCTCTTACACACAAAAAATTCCTTAGAAACAACTAAATTACAGGCCTAAATTGTTTCAATGAATAATTATTTTATTTCAACTCTCTAAATTTGAATTAGAGAAAAGTAAGCCACTGGTTTACTTTAGTAAAAATTTCTACTAATTATTAGTCATTTTTACTCAAAGTTTAGTAAAAAGAGGAAAACTACTAAAAGAAACAGTGAAACACTAATTTTAGTGAAATTTTAACTAAAGTAAATTGGTGGCTCACTTTTCACTAATTAAGATTTATAGAGAACAGAAAATGTACAAAAACGCAAACTTCTCGAAAACGCATTTTTTGCACCTCTTACACACAAAAAAATTTCTTAGAAATAACTAAATTACAGGACTAAATTGTTTCAATGAAAAATTATTTTATTTCAACTCTCTAAATTTGAATTAGTGAAAAGTAAGCCACTGGTTTACTTTAGTAAAAATTCCTACTAATTATTAGTCATTTTTTACTCAAAGTTTAGTAAAAAGAGGAAAATTACTAAAAGAAATAGTGGAACACTAATTTTAGTGAAATTTTAACTAAAGTAAATTAGTGGCTTATTTTTCACAAATTCAGATTTAGAGAGAACAGAAAATGTGAAAACCCCAACTTCCGGAAAAAACACTTTTTGCACTTCTTACACAAAAAAAATTCCTAAGAAACAACTAAATTGTTTCACTGAAAAATGATTTTTTTTAAACTCTCTTAATCTGAATTAGTGAAAACTGAGCCACTAATTGATTTTACTAAAAATTTCTACTAATTATTAGTCATTTTTGACTAAAAGATTAGTAAAAAGATAAAAACTACTAAAAGAAATAGTGAAACACTAATTTTAGTGAAATTTTCACTAAAGTAAATTGGTCGCTCACTTTTCACTAATTCGCTCACTTTTAGACTTAGAGAGAAGACAAAAATTGTCCATACTACTTTCATTCCTCCTAAACCTTCTAGATCTCTACTTTCCCACGGAATTAACTTAAAAATTCTTGTAAACTACCCATATTGTGAGACCAACAATTTTTCAAAAGAAAATAGTCTCATTCGATAAAAAAAATAATATAAAAAAATGTAAATGGAACGCACTCCTATACCATAAAAGGTACGAAAGAGATAGTTTCCAGAAGAGATAGAGGGATCCACATTTTTTATGGAACTTTTCTCCTCAAATAGGACTTTTTTGCACTGACAAAATTAATCAAAAATGTATTAAACAATAAGTAAAAAACGCTCAAAAAAAATTCCGGAATTCGTAAATTAAATACTGAGGAATGAATTTTATAAAGCAGACTTTCCCAAGGCTCTGGTACATAAAAATGTAAAATCGTTATAATTACGTACCATCATTTCCCTCGACACAAAACGATAAATAGAAATTGTGAATCATAATTGGGCTTCATTAGGCGTTTCACTCGTGACATGTTTCTGGGTTTAATCACGCGTGATTTTCCGTTGTATACAGTGGTAAAGTTGTTTTTTTTTTCGTTTTCCAATGGATGCTTCGAACTAGCTTCAGACAAAGACAAGTCAGATACCGCCGATCTATCACTTAACGCCGCGTAAGGTAACCCAACCCGACTACCTTCGTTTTCCGACGCCTCTCCCGCGGGACTTTTAGTCGAGACTTTTTCCGCTACCAGTATACAAGCTGATGTATGGCTCGTGATTGGAGTAACTGTACACACACGGAGGGAATTTCGTAATCTCATGGGACGGCGGAACCTACCGACGAAGGGAGATCACCCGAGAAAGGAGTTCGTCTTCCGATATATCAATTCCACATCGAGCATCCCTCTAACCAGGGGCGAGATCCATCCTACTCGTATCTCTCTTGACGATTCACGATAAGTGAAATGGAGCCGTAAAAAAGTACGTGAGAGCGGTAGCCATAGCCGTCATGTACGAAAGGAAGATCGATTGAGATTGTAATTGGTAAGCAATCATAATAGCAGACGGGGAATGCGAAAATTTTACGACTGCTTTAACAAAAGAGACTTAATTCGTAAATTCATCTCGTGACGTTGGTAATGGCTATTTGCTGAATGGCAAGAGACCACAAACAAAGAAAGACCTCGCGACGTAATTTGAAATACTTTTTAAATTGAAGATATGAAAAATAGGAAAATATCTGTAAAAGATTGTTCAGGGAAATCTAGAATCAAAAGTTCAATCCGAGAGTTAGTTCAAAATTTATGGGAAATCAACTGACAATTAATTTAAGTTTAAAGTGAATTCGACAGGATTTAATTGCAAAGTGAATTCGACAGGATTTAATTGCAAAGTGAATTCGACAGGATTTAATTGCAAAGTGAATTCAATTTCTCACTGAATTTTTAAAGAAAATTGGAATTCAATTTCAACTCAATTTCAAATTGGAATTCAATTTCAATTCAATTTCAAATTGGAATTCAATTTAAATTCCAAGTGAATTTGAATTTCAATTCAAAGAAACTTGAAATTCCAGGTAAATTCCTGTTTAATGGAAATTTAACTGAATTTAATTTTAATTCAGAGTAAATTCAAATTACCAGTGAATTCAATTGTTGAAACCCAATTCAAAGTGAATTCAGTTGACTTTAATTAAAAATGAATTCACCTCACATCAAGTTTTGCGAAAATTCAACTGAACTCCAATTCAAAGTAAATTCTAATTCTAAGTGATTTTAACTGAATTCCAATTCAAAGAAACTTCAAAGTCCAGGTAAATTCCATGGATGAATTCCATTTCAAAGCGAATTCCAGTGTATTTAATTTTAATTTGGACTGAATTCAAATTACTAGTGAATACAACTGATAAATTCCAAGTCAAAGAGAATTCAATTGAATTGAATCTAAAATGAATTCAACTCAAATCAAGTTCCAAGAAAAATCAACTGAACTCTATTTTAAAGTGAATGTATCTGAATTACAATTCAAAGAAACTTCAAAATCAAATGACTTTTATTGAACTGATAAATTCCACTTCAAAGTCAAGTCAAATGAATTTAAATTCGGAATATAATCAATTCAAATTCCAAATGAATTCACATCGTGAATTTCAATTCAAACTGAAATCCATTACATTTAATTGAAAGCGAGTTCAACGGAATTTATGAGCAAAGTAAATTCAACGGAATTCCATTTCAAAGTTAATTCAAATTTCAAATGAATTATAGTTCAAAGTAAATTAACTGAATTCCAATTCAAAATGAATTTAACTGAATTCCAATTCAACTGAATTCCAGTTCAAAATAAATTTAACTGAATCCCAATTCAAAATTAATTCATCTAAATTTTAATTAAAAACGAATTGAAGAGATGAGAATGACAACTCGGCAAAGAACATTTAAAGTTGGCCCTTAAATTAGGTTATTTTAACTATTACTTGGGGGGCCAACAACAAATGGTCTTTAACGAGTTGTCATTCTCATGTCTTCAATTGAACTCAATCCCAATTCAAAGTGAATTTAATTGAATTGAATTTAAAATGAATTCGATTCAATTCAAGTTTAAAGAAAATTCAACTGAATTCCAATTTAAAATGAATGCATCTAAATTACAATTCAAAGAAACTTCAAATTCCAAATGAATTTTATTGAATTAATGAACTCCGCTTCAAAGGAGATTCAAATTATTTTAAATTCAGAGTACAATAACTTCAAAATCCAAGTAAATTTACCTAATGTATTCCAAGTCACAGTGAATTAAATTAAATTTAACTGAAAGTGAGTTTAACGGAATTTATGTTCAAAGACAATTCAATTGAATTCCAAAATTTGAATTCCAATTCAAAGTTAATTCAAATTTCAAATGAATTACAGTTCAAAGTAAATTCCACTGAATTCTAGTTCAAATTGAATTCCAATTCAAAATGAATTCACCTCAATTATAATTAAAGCTAATTCAACAAAATTCCAATTCAAAGTAAATTCAATTGAATTGGATTTAATATGAATTCAACTCAATTCAGGTTCAAAGAAAATTCAATTTCACTCTAATTTAAAGTAACACTGAATTAAAATTCAAAGAAACTCCAAATTCTAAATGAATTCTATTAAATTAATGAATTCCACTTCAAAGGGAATTCAAATGATTTTAAATTCAGAATATAATAAATTCAAATTCTAAGGAAATTCACCTAATGTATTTCAGTTCAAAGTGAATTAAATTAAATTTAATTGAAATCGAGTTCAACGAAATTTATGTTCAAAGTCAATTAAGCGGAATTCCAATTCAAATTCCAAATTAATTACAGCTCAAAGTAAATTCCATTGAATTCCAATTCAAAATGAAATCAACTGAACTCCAATTCAAAATGAATATTTCTGAATTCTAATTAAAAACTAATTCAAAAGAATAGGAGCAGATGTGAGTTTTTCTGAATTCAAATTAATACAACTGAATTCAAGAGAATTAATTCAATATAAACTCAAATCTACTTAAATTCAAACGAATTCAAGAATGATTAATCCCTGGATTTCATTTAATCATGTAAGTCGACAAATAAAATTTTAAAAATAATTAGAACTTGTATTTTTTTGTGAGTTATTATCAAAACTAAATATCATAAGTTTCCATATAAAAATAACAATAGAATTAAAAAAAAAATTTCAATCAGAGTTCTAAAACATGATAAATATTGAAGCTGGAATACAACATATGCATATAGTTATTATTATACCTTTTTTTATCATTGTTACCTCAATTATATTTCGACTTTATAGTAAATTATCCTTTTTCTTAATCTTTCAGATATAAATACATAAGGTAAAACACGGCCATAATAAGAGCAATTTTTCACGTTTCACGAGCACGATATACCTACTCGATTTTACATATGCGTTATAAATCTTTCAAGAATTGTGCCGTAATGCATTGCTGTAGCTATAATATAACATTTTAGGCGCAGTCACGTGTAATTCTTCGCTTTATCGTAAACCGTCATCTGTGCGTGCAGTTCTTGCTTTGCACACGTGATCGTGACGGAATTTTCAGCTTGAGCGATTTACAATATTAAGCTCATGTTAAATAATATACAATATGCGATCAATAATGTGCAACGCTATTCCGCACAAAGTAAGATTTCATTAAAATCCTATGTGCCAGATTAGCGTAGCGGTTAATTATTCCCGTGAATTTATTTCTTAATCAAGTTTATAAGCTGCAAAGTACTTTTAATATTCAAAACCATTCAAATCTGTTGTAAAGTAAAAACATCAAATATGAATATAGCTTACACACAATGAAATGAAGTAAGTAAGGAATAATTATTAAATGAGATATGTCGGAAACGAAATATATTATTTTAAGTGAAGATTATATTTTATTCAAACATTTAACAAAACAGGACTTCCATTTTAGAAATGCAGTACTGAGGATAATAATAATTTCAAATTTGTTGTAAGATTGACTTAATCAAAATACCATTATTAAATGAAATGAGTAATTCGATATTCATTTCTCTCGAACATTTCGGTAAACATAATATAGGAATGAATGCTGAATGAGATATTCTCGAAATCTACATTGACATAAAACCATACAATGGAAAATGAGTAATTTGCATTTATTCCCTGTATTTGCAAAATCAGTGTAAAGATACCATATTTACTGTGAAATATCATTCCCAATAATGATCATACCTGGATTCGTTAAATCAACTATTTAGACTGCGTTATAATCTCGAATTTTTTATCGAGATTAAATTGGGCTAATAGAGAAGTTTTCAAATAATGCAAAAAATATAATAGTTGAAACTTTTTGAGGAATAATCTGAGAGAACCATAATTATCTCCAATAATGACACTATTTTAATTACTCTCCGATAACTGATAAATGCCAATATCACAGAAAAAACTAAGGGTAAAAATTGTTGCAGGTAATTTTTTAGAGAGATAAATTTTTATGCAGACAACTTCACGTCTTTCAAAATAGATGTGTTCTTGCGGAAAAATAAAAAAAAATTTAATCGATTTTTGGGTAAAATTTATCCTGTGAAGGTAATTTTTGTTGCAGGTAATTTTTACCCCGGAAACAAGGTAAACTTTATCCTTTGTTTTTTCTGTGATCTATTTCTAGAAACTATAATTATTGATGTCCGTCAAATTTGAAGTTATGGATTTATCTGGACTTAAAAGCACGTAATATTCCACGGATTTTTGATTATGATTATGATTATTAATTAGTGTTTAAGTCTGATGGTTCAAGTCTGATGAGGAGCATAATGATCCTTAACATTTGCAATGGCAGTAATACTCCTGAATAGATATGTTATTTCATCATCCGAGAGTATGACCCGAAGCAGTTCATTGCCTCTCATGAAATCATATACTAATGAGATCCTCTATTTGCATACAAGAATGATCGAATATATTGAATTACAAACCAGCCGTCAAATTCGTGCGGTGATACGACTATTTTACTTGGGAAGCACGATGAGAATTTCGTCTGAATCGTTTCAATAATTTACGGTTGCAAAAGTATCCCCTTCAAATTGCAATAAAATATTCAGACTTTCGAGGTAAAACATCAGCGTGGGCGTATCAGTGAATTAGAGTTAACGTACTTCAAGAGAAACTCACAGAGCGGGTAGTCGAACTAGAATTAGTGCTCCCTCGAACTCCTTCGTCTTGAAAATTCATCCTCAAGAGGACTCCCGAACAAAATTAGCACCTTCATTATTTTCTGATACTGAATCGACATAAGTTCTTTTATAAAAGTAATTCATAAATTCTCGAGAAACTGCAAAAATTATCGCACTTAGACCACAGAGTTTACTGAAAATATTTCATTAAATTTCTCTTGTAGGATGCTTTTTTAAAATGCAGAGCTCACTGTGGATCAGATTAATTGAATTCGAATATTGGTTTTTCTTCTATTTCATTCGGCGACATTAACATAATTCCAAGTTTTTACCAGTGGCTGATTAAATTAAAATTTAAATAAAAATATAATTAAATGAATTCCAGATAAATAAAATTTTTAAAAAACTTTTATCAAACATAAAGAGTCGACTTTTACAAATTTTCAATAACGAAATGAGAGGTATGAATCTTTGGTAGATTAGCATTACAACTTGATGTGAAATATTAAGCCATTGGTTAAGAATGAGAATAAGCCATTGGTTAAAAATGAAAAGAAATCGTTTGATAGGGGGTGGAAAAGAGGGGTACTCTTAACGAAGTTTTGAAGGAAGAGAGACGGGGTACGTTAAAAGGCTTTTAGGGGCTTTTAAAGAGCTCCGACCCCGCGCGTCACGTGATACTCATAGTTGTGTCGTTAAGCCTAAGTCCCAAGGGCCGGTTTTGGCACTGAAGGAATATTGCAAACACCCCTTATGGCTAAAGTGCTGATTTTTCCTTAGGCGATTCGATTTAACTAAGACATTATTTTCAAGGCAATGTAACAAATAACAAAAAAGAAATAAATAAAATAGTTCCGTGTGGCTATAAATTAAAATCATCAGCTATTTAATGCATCTCGATTTCATTTGATGAATTGTTTAAATTTTCTCGAAACTGAATTAATCAAATTTCATTAATTTCTCACTGACTCAATTTTAGATATGGCAATTTGTCAAATTTCACTGAAAATTACTGAAATTCCAGTGGATTTCTACTAATTTACCAGTAGAAATGATTTTTGAAATTTTAGTAAGCATCACTGAAATTTCAGTTATCGTGTTTACTGATAAATCAGTAGAAATTCGATACGATTCGCCCAGGTCTCAATTCTCCGCATGAAAAGGGGTAGCAAAAAACCAAGCGAACCTGAACGAATAATAAATAACCGCGACGCTCGAGACGATTCGAGCTGCGGTTAGGCCATGCGTTCCTACACCTGCACACCCACAAAAATTCCCTATACACATTAGACACCCTCATTCTGCCCTTGCGCCTCGCCGAGAAATATTTTTCATTAATCTGATTATTTATTGCCCGCCGAGTTTGCGCGCCATTTTTCTCCCACTCTTTTTCCCCTTCTTTCTCAATTCCAACCTCCCCCTCATTTTTCAACTCCCCCTTTTTTCCCAACACTTTTCCCTCTTACACTGCGTAATCTGTGTACTATTCATGTAGAATGGCAAAACGAAACGAGGGGAAGAGTAACGACGTCGCAGAGCGCACAGAGGAGGGAAAAAGGGAGATGCTCCCTCAACCCGTAATAAATTTCGCGAAAGGAGATGCGAACGGTGAAATACAGTGGCGGAATGCGTAAATCATGGGACGATAATGCCGGATGTCAACCCAACGGCGTTTACGAGCAGGCGCTTAAATACGTATACGCGTGTAGAGATGAAAGGGACAGCGAAACGGTTGAAGGGAAAGGGGGCAGAAGTATATGGATGCGCGACGCGGTGAGACTCGGAGAACGGAATTCAAGAAAATTAAGGGTCCATGGCGCGATTATTACCGCGAGATTTACGAGGTGACCGTAATCGAGTTTCTAACGAGTACCTATGCGCCAGTAATATGAAAGCAAGTAATTTACTCGCCCTACGATCGCAATGCGTTGCAGAGTTAATACGCTGCAGGTTCACGGTTAGCGTGGCTATCCCTTTTTTCGTCATGAGAGACACAAAGGGAGATTGCACGGAAAAAAATAGTTGCACGGATAAAAAAATTTGTCGGTAAATAGCCAACACTTTCCATGGTAATTTTCAGAGATATGAGTCTGAAGCTTTATGCAGTTACCGTTTCTGAAATTTTAGGTACAGTTTGGAAAATTCCAGTTATAATTTGGTAAATTTAAGAAAAATTTAGGAAAATTCAGTTACAAGTGACTGAAAATTCAGTTACAAGTAACTGAAAATTCAGTTACAAGTAACTGAAAATTCAGTTACAAGTAACTATAAATTCAGTTACGTTTTGGTAATTTTACGATAAATATAGGGGAAACCACCCAACAGTAGATAATGATTAACAGTAGATAATCCTTATTAACTAGAAAACTAGCCAAAAATCTTGATTGGTTCTTTTAGTATACAATTTCGGCAATGGTAATGTCTTGTCAGACAAATTTTCATTGGAAAATTATAATTAATTATTGTGTGAAAGCAAAAACTTAATTTTTAGCATTGAAAAAAAAATTTTACCTTTTTTTATTCATGCTTTTCATCTTAATTAAATTTTTCTGAGGCATTGTTTTACATTATAATCAATATTTGAAGGTTAATGAATAATAGGTATATGGCAAAAAGTCTTAATTTTTATTCTTTATAAATATTTCAGGACTTTTTATTTGACATTCTATTTTCCAACAGTAGATAATCAACAGTAGATAATCGTGATATTTCGCTGGCATAATTGGTAGCACTGCGATGATCTCGAGCTGTATTCGTTGTATGATGCTAAAAACGAAATGTCACATTTGTTTAGAGGTTTAGAGTGGTTAAGTTTTTAAACATTTCAGAAGTATTTATGTTTATTAAAT